>JBBPDJ010000014.1:11070925-11098623 GCA_037974625.1 Cucumis cinereus
AAGGGAGGGGTGAACTTGCTCAAAAGGGGGGGTAAAGGGGGGGGGAGGGGTGGGGGTTTTTTTTTTTGGAAAAAGGAGGGGTGGGGGTGGGGTTCTTTTTTTTTTTTTTTTTTTTTTTTTTTTTTTTTTTAATTTATGAAATCATTGATTCAACTTTCAATCATTTGCTTATTCCACTCCGCAATAATGGCAGATATATATATAAAGAAATCTCAACAAACACACGTTACTCCAACCAATATGGATTATTCTTGTATGTAAATCACCCTTTCTCATTTTTCATCATGACACAATGTGATTATCAGTTTTTTATCGTTAAATTAAATTAGGAGTGGAGAAAAAATTAAACTAAAAAAGTCTCGTTTAATTACTATTTGGGTTATATATATATATATATATATATATAAAGATTTACATCTTATTTAAGTACAAAAATTATATTCTTTAATCAACATCTAAAAACAAAAAACAAAAAATTGTTAGAGGGATTTGACTTTTGATTTTTTAATTGAATGTATACACTTTATGTCGGTTGGTTATGCTCACTTTTAACTATATATATAATTATATAACATAGGTACCTCTAATCACGCTGTTATCGTAAAAAAATCATTTGGCATTTCAAAGATTCCAAGGTTTTTTCTTTATAAAAATATTTTATGATTTGAAAAACAATCTGACCACTCTTATTATAATCTTAATCTATGAGATTCCCAGACAAATTAAAGTTTGAGTGGATTCGTTTCATCGCATATTATGTGATTTATAAAAAAAAAAAAAAAAAAAGTTAATCTTTAATTCTACCAAAGTTTTAATTCATACAATTTTTTTTTTAAAAAATAGAATTTATATATTGATTGCGCAAATCAATGGAAATAGGGACAAAATATTGATTAGCCCAATCTCAGGTTTCAATTAAATTTTTGTAACATTTAACTTAATATGTTGAATCATACATTAACTATTTGAAATCATTGATACATTCTTCTATGCAATCAGTGATTTCCAAGCTCATTGAATACTCAAAGAGTCCCAAATTATAATGTAATATGTCCAAAGAATTCAAAGGACTTGAAATATAGAGTGGGGAGTAATTCTCAGCAGCTTCCACACCACTGTAGGAATTACTTTTTAAACATTAAATGCTTCAAAAATTTAACACATATCACCAAAATGATTGGGAAAAAGAAAATTGGATCTCTTCAATACAGATGAACAAACTTACAATCTACTTTATGAAGTCAGTTTCATCCATCCTGAGCAGTAAAACCATTTCTAAAAAGCTGCCAGAAGAATAGTCCCAACAGCATAAATGGAAGCCATAATTCTGCAGTTGAAGATGATTGATATTATTGTGAAAGTACACAAACTCTTTTTTTTGATTTGATGTATTTTTGCATGTGATGCCAAAATACTCTTCAGCTAAACAACTCAAGATTCAACAAAGGGGGGTTGTTTTATTTCTGCAAAGGCTTGGGATCTTTATCGGGTAAGATGTTATCGGGAAGGACGAGTTCAGGAGGTGTTTCACGAACAACACCGAGCATTGAGTCATAATCCTCGTCCCTGCGAGCAAACTTCTTGCGGAGCACCTTCTCGAACTCAATTTCGTCAAAGGACTTTGCATTTTCAGCTGCGTGAACCTGTGCAAGGTTCAAGTAATTGGTGGCAGACTGAGATATGAAAGCTATCTCTTCGTCGGTGAGCTTTCGGAGGAATTTCGCTGGATTTCCTCCCCATACCTGCAAATAAACATTGTGGTAAAGCTCACTACCCATGACAACATAAAGCTAAGCCCAAATCCATGCTGCAATGCAAGTTTTCAGAACAGATTGTTTCAACAAAGAGATCATTGACGATTGATATCAAAGGGAATCAAATTATGTCCCAATACGAGAGGAAAATGATCAAAGAGGTAAAAAATTCCGATAGTCAAGTTGGGATTTAAAATCAAATATTTTCAATAGAGTATGACTTGGATTTTCTCAAGAGAGAAGATAGAAACAGTAAGAGTTTGTCCTAAAAAATCTCATGGATTGGTGGCTAAACAACAAAGCTAAAGTATTTTGGAATGGCAATTAGAGCTTCGTTTGTGGTTAATTTGGATAGAAAGGAATGCTAGACTGTTTGATGACGAACAAAAATATTTAGACAGAGCTAGCTTACAGCCTAAAACATTTAGTGTATTGCCCTTCACAAGTCTTTGTAATTTTAATAGTTTCTTGATCAAGTAGGTTCTTTTTCATAACTTCTTTGCAGTAGACCTCTCATCCCTTTGCCGTTAGGATGTAGATCTCACATTTTCCTTTACTTTTTCTTTTTGTTTTAAAAAAAAATAAAAATAAAAATTCTCTACAAGTACCTCTCCAGAGGGGATCTTAGTATTCTGCCTCACCAGAGCTCCGGCAGCTACCATGGCATTCTTCTCAACAACAACGCCATCAAGCAATGTTGCACCCATGCCAACAAAAGCCTCATCCTCAACAGTGCAGCCATGTATTACAGCACTATGACCTGTCAGGTTTAAACTTACTTTTAAGTAATAAAGATAAATAGAACTTTCAAGTGCAACCTCTGCCTGCTCGCTCGCTCACAGTATACAGGATAAAAAAGATCAGAGAGCTAATACAACATAGCCAAAGTACACATACCTATGGTGACATTGTCTCCAATGATAGTCGGTAAAACCTTTCCACTTAGATTAGATTTTGCCACATGCACAAGGGAGTTGTCCTGTATGTTGGTTCCAGATCCCACACTGATGCTGTTCACATCACCTAGTCAAATAGATTATTAAGTTGGGGAATAAAGCAAATGTAGAAGTAATGCCATGGACTAACAAGCTTAATAGATATAAATAAATGTCTATTTAAATTTAAGTTTGGTGATGCTACTCAGATTGTTGGTTTCATACGTTTAAATGAGAGACAAAAAGAAAATAAAATTAAAGAAACAAAGAAACAAAAGAACAAAACAAAAACAAAACAAAAACAAAAAAAGACAAAAAAAACAAAAACAAAAAACAAAAGACAAATAATATGTGGAAGACACTGTGAAGTTGTTTGAAGATTGTGTTCAAATGATATGCTGTATTTAGAAAATGGACAACTCTTAAACAAAAATATTTGAGCATATTTTAATGAAAGATAATAACAAACAACGTCTACATGAGAATGTGAGGTCCTATGAAGATTGTGTTTAAAATGATTTTCTGTTCTCAAAACATGGCTGACTCGTATCTAAAACTAGCGTGCAAAGTTTATTCTTCAAAATAATAACAAACAGTTGACAATTTTTTTCTATTTAAACTAAATTTTAATTGAACAAAGAAAATAAACAAACAAATAAAAACAGAACTAAAAGGGAAAATAAGATATCCTCCCAACCTACAAAAACTGAAGGAGATGACAAAACTTTTCCAAATTTTTTTAGGGAGCTTTTCTAATTCTTAAGAGAGGAGAATGAGCACAATATTTTGATTTACGGCGCCACAATTAAATCTCACTAACTCCTAGAGATCCGAAAAACTATTTGTCTGAGAATCTCTCCTTTCCTCATGGAAGAGGGCAAATGTTCCTGAACCCAATACCTCCAAATGTAGGAAAATGCATGGTGGAAGTCCTCTATATGTTGTAGCATAGCATAAGCGATAGGACACACCAAGAGAGTTCTGGTGCCGCCTCGAACCTATCTACAGTATCCAATTTAGTACTGAGATACATCCCAAAAGAATAAACAATTTTACTCTAGTTGGAATCTTGCCACATCAAGTCACCATGCTGTATTAAACAACAGGGGTGTCTCGGTCGCTACATCAGTTTTTATATAAGGATTTCATGAGAAGGTTCAATACTTCTTTTTATATTCGTGAGTGTCTAGACCAGCTTACACGCACCTCAACTAATCTCACGGAACAAATTGTCTGACCCTACAACATTTGAGTGTCAATGAAACTCGTTGGAAATTAATTCCTAGGTAGGTGGCCACCATAGATTAAACTCATGACCTCTTAGTTAGTAAGACTATGTCTCCCTTTTTACCACTAGACCAACCTATGCTGGTTACGAGAAGATTTAATACTAAGATTCACTAAATCCAAATCCAGATTCCATACTCAAGAGAATAAAAAATTCCCCATCTCTTAGTACCATTTAGCCATCATAAGAGAAGAGTAGAGTGGCTTCAATACTATCTGGCCCCAAACCCCAATGTTCCAACAGCGAACAATTAGTTGAATAATTAACCAAGTGCTTCACTTAACCATTTATTTCAGCCCAAGATGAAATCTCTAATCAGTTATCCACCATGTTTACAACCTTATACAATAAGGTGAATGGTGGAATAAAAAAGGCCTTTTGAAAGAAATGTAAGTGGGAAAAATAGATAATTGGAAGAATGTTTACCATTCAAATGGAGTGACACTCTCTTCTACAGATGTTTACCATTCAAATGGAGTTACACTCTCTTCTACAGTCGGTCCTCCCTAATAGAATAAAGCTTTTCTAACTTTGAAATTTTAGCAAGGATTTAGAAATTTTATTTAAAAGTTGAATTATTAGGAAAAGTTGTTGACAAACGAGCTTACGAAGATGCTTCAGTGAATTTCTTTTCAAATGATTAGGTAAAACTCTTTTCTTAAAATCCATAAGCATTTTGGGTCAGCTTGCACTTACCTCTACTAATCTTATATGGTAGTTTTCTGAGCAAGAATCTTGTATGATTTCTAAGTCCCTTCATTTTTTCAATAGCCTCAATGACCACTAGGTCAACTCAAGGTGGTTAAAATGATTTTTGTACATTGACCTATTCAAATTATTTTTCATCCTTTTCAATTTAAAATAAACATATCTGGTAAAATATCTTTCTTGTTCTTTTATTATTTCTTTGTCATACAAACATTACAAAAAACTACTTTCTAATGTTTGTATTTTGTAATGTTTTTACTATATATATCTTATTTGGTAGGATAATTTTTAAATAGTTTTTTTGGTTTTTAAAACAAAAAACTACTTCTTAAAAATTATCCTACCAAATAAGATATATATAGTAAAAAAATAAAAAAAAATAAAAGGTTAAGGTGACCAAACATCAAGTGTAAAGGTTAAGGTGAAAAAGGAATGCAAGAGATAGCCAGGAAGCACCAGAAAATAAGAATGCGTTTGTGCCAATGGTCTGTAGATATTTTTTGACAGGAAAAGACAAAGCAACAATATTGAAAGCGCATAGAGTGTGGAATGGAAGTCAGCTAATAATAGTTGAAATGTCAAACGATACAGATAAAAACTATGAATAACATCCCTATCAATTAACAAATAAAACAAACAGCATTACAAATTTTAAAAAATATATTCTTATAAAAAAGCATAAAAATACCAATCACATCAAATAACACAAACTATCATTACATTAATTTTTAAAAACCTTCCCGTTAAAGAAATAGTGTGAAGAGGTTTAAGATGGACATACGTTTTAGAGTCCCAAACTTTCAAAGCACGTATCAATCAACCTGGTTAATGTGCTGAGGAAAAAAACTATAAATTACTGTAGATATGAAAGAGTCTCCACGTAGGTTTTACCTCTCAAAACGCACCCATACCAAATAGAAGATCCTCGTCCAACTTGAACGTCCCCAATAATAGATGCACTTGGAGCTACAAATGCATCCTTGTCAACAGCAGGAGCCTTATCAAATACATTCATCAGAGTGCGATGCCTAGACACTGCAAGAAACCTCGGACATATTAAACCATCAGATATCAAGACGATAGACCAAGAAAGGGGAACTCATAAGTCATAACCGAACTGATATACCACAACAACAACCCATACACAACAGAAAATTAAGCAAAATATATATAACAAGAAATGTGTTTCAGTGACAGCGCCATCAACAATCACACTTTGAAATCCCAAAGTGATAATTTCACTACAACCATCACTCCCAAAGTACATCTGCATTTTTAATTAAAAATTCCACAATAACCCGGCAAGTATCATTTGACCACATTAGACACCCCCCACCGAAAATCATAGAAGCATCGTCCTACGTTACTTCACATGCCGAAAATCAACAATTCTAATACGAATCCCCAAAGAATTCATGTAAGTATCCCTAAACCCAACACTCGAAACCTCAGCCACTGCACAAATTGAGAATCAATATTCTCCCTGACGTACCTAATACCTATTCAATTCAGTTAAAATTAAAAACACACGCACCCTGAACGACTCATAAGCTGTATTTCATCAATCAAATTCAGACAACATGAATTAGCATTCCCACATGCTGATCCAGTCAAAATAACATAACTCCTAAGACATATCCAGATGACAGTCAAAATTAACGGTGGAAAGATCCAGTCCTAGAGAAAACGCGGTATACCCAAAAAAGAAAAAAGAAGAATAAACCAATGCTTACGCTGTTCTTGAAAGAAATATCTTCCTTGGAGGCGGCAGCCAAGGCGATCGATTGCCTGACCGGTCTCACGGATCCAAAATCCAACGGTGTAAATGGCTTTGCCCAGAGTTCCCATCGTCTTCTTCTTCCTTCTGCTCTCTGATCTCAAGCTATTCAGAGACTACCGAGATCACTGGAAGCTTTTGGGCTTCTTCTTCTTCTTCTTGTAATCTGCTTCAAAAATGGTGGAAACGAGGAAGGCTGAGTAAAGCTACGAGGAAGAAATGGGGATTACACAATAGGGTAGAATATCCCACAAAAGGAAGGGCAGTTTGGACATCTAGACACTTAAAACGGTGCGTTTTATTTGCCTCCGCCATGCTGCAGCTCCAGATAAATGCTCGGTCATTGGTGGATAGAGTACAATTTTATAAATATACCCTTTTTATTTATTATATGATTTTTGTTAAATTAGACACAATATCCGTCCGCTTTTAAACTAAGTTTCATTCATGACTGCTCTAAAATTTAATTATCTTTGTCTAATTATTTTTTCACGTTTTCACACGTACCAAAATCAATCAAAATAATTAAAAAATACTAATTTTTTTTAATTTATCTCTGTCTATCAGTATTTATTATCCACAAATTATAAATTGTTTTAATATTTTTAATGCTTTGTTTTCTATTTACTTTTTAGAAAACCATTGTGGAGTTTTTTTCTGGTTAAAATAATAAAGAAATTGATGTGATGATTAATGTCAAGGAGATTACTTGATAACAATATTATTAATATTCTACGTATTTATAAAATAATCTTTTATTTTTATTGCTCCATTGTCACGCTCGTTTTCCATTCATGATACAGTAGAACAATATATATATTTGAAATAAAATTAAAATTAATGGCAGTTTTTTTAACAAGTACCAAAGTTTGTGGGTAAATTTGATATTGTCAGTGAGGTAAGGTTATAATTGTGTTAACCTAACTCATTTTCTTACTATTTAATATGTAATTTTAAATAAGTAAACCCTATTTAGAAATGTTTAGATTGGGATGTCTTCAGTTAATTGTAACTACGCAATCAAACTTACAATAACAACAATCGAGCCCCTAAACTTTTAAAGGTGTTAAAATCAAACTCTAAAATTCATAATAATTGTAAAAAATGAACTCACAAATGATAAACATTAAAACCTCAAACTTATATAATCAGCTATACAGTTATATAAATTTCATGGTTTAATTTTAAAATTTAGATAAATTTTAGGGTTTAATTTTTAATTTTAGAGTCAAAAGGTATAATTGCAACTATGCCTAGGGTGGAAACGATTTGGTACGTAACCAAACCAATTTATTGTGGTTCAATTTAATTTTAAATTCAATTTTACTATTTTTCTAATAATAAATATATAAAATATATAAAATAATCAAAACAATTTAATTGGATTTCAAATTAAGTTTTTAAAATTGAAACCAAGTTTAATCGAATTAATTCGGTTTTAAAATTTATTTAACCACCCCTAACTATCACCATATTTTAGGAATATTTATTTTTTGAATTCGTCCTTAATTTTAACAATTTTAAAATTGTAACAATTTTTTAATTTCATTTCTCTTATTCCTATATTTTCATTTCTCGTTTTTCATTTTTCCGTCAACCATCCAGGTTGCTTCTTTCCTAAACCCTACTTCAGTTCAGTCACCCCCCATATTTCCATTAGTACACACTCCCCTGCCCGCGCCCTTCATTCCCGCCGCCGCCTCACCGGCCACCGCCGCTCTATCCGCCTTCAAAGGAAATTGTCGCGATCTCTCCAATTCACACTCTCTCGCCCCTCCGACCAGTCTAAGTTAATTATCTCTGGTTTTTTCTTCTCAGAAACACAGTGGTTCAGCCCCTAACCACCGCCCTTTGTTAGATTGCTCTGCCTCAGCTCATTTTTCAGGTCCCAAGGTTTTATTTTCTGCGTTTGTTTGTATTTTGTTTTGCTCAGTTTTGTTGATTTTTACGCTTCACCTAGAAGAAAATCAATGGTTGATTTGTGCTTCAATTCACGTTGGACTAGTCTTAATGAAAGCTTAAAACGACGAGTGTATACCTCACAATTTAGAAGAAGGGAATTGGATCAGTTAATGAAAGGGGAACAAATAACATATCATGCTTATCCGAATCAATAAACAAAGAGGTTAAAAATGTCTAAGAAGATGAACCAAAAAAAAAAAAAGATGTGTGGTCTGGTATGGAAATCTTGTTGGAAGATAGCTGCATTTGAAAACGTTGAAATGATTGTGATCAATTAAAATGAACAACAAAATACAATGGAAAACAAAATAGAAAACTAACTTTGAGTTTGAGTTTAATTGAAGCGAATTAAGACACAGGGAGCTGCTGTTGGGAATGATTTTGTTGTTGTTGTTGTTGTGTGTTTATTCGTTTTTTTTTTCTTCTGTTTGCAACCAGGGGTTCCAAACAAGGTAAGGGACCGAAGATGAGCCTAAAGCATTTACTCCTTCGTCAAACACGAAAGAATTTTTCAAGAATCAATGGCAACTTACTGGATCGGAAATCACCTAACATCAATGCCACTCGCACATTCATCACAAAGCCCTCGTTTTCTTTGCTTGATTCGCACTATGGTTATTATTCTTCAATAGCTGCTAAAAATTTTGAGCTCAGCAAATCAAATTCAATTTTCAGTAGGTGCATTCACTTCACTGTATCCAAGTTGAGTAATGCAGCAATTGAGCCAAAACCTGAATCTGCAGAAGTTGAGGATGATGATGGATCAATGAACGAGTTCTTATCCAGATTTGTCTGGATAATGCGCGGGAAAATTTCTGAAGCTTTTCCGGATTACGATAAGCAAACAGTTAATGCAATGCTTTTGATGATTGTGGAAAAAGTAGTATCTGGAATGGAAAAGGGTAGCTTTGAGCAGACGCTCAAGGCTTCAACGGATAATCCAGATTGGGACCTAAGTGAGGATTTGTGGAAGACGGTAAGTGAAGTCAGCAACATGGTTTTGGATGATATGAAGAAGGCTACAAAGAAGGAGAAAATGAAGGGTTTTCTGCTGTCCAGGGAAGTTCAGGAAATGTGTAGGTTTGCTGGGGAAGTTGGTATTCGAGGGGATATGCTGAGGGAATTTAGGTTCAAATGGGCCCGTGAGAAAATGGAGGAAAGTGAGTTTTACGAGAGTTTGGAGCAGCTCAAAAAAGAGGCTCGTACACAGGAAGAAAACAATGATTCTGCAAGTGGTGCAGAGGCCTCGTCCGAGGTGAAATCCGAGGCTGTTTCTCTTCCTAAAAGGCGAGGGAAGTTTAAGTACAAGATTTATGGTCTTGATTTATCTGATCCTAAGTGGAGTGAAGTAGCAGACAAAGTACATGAGGCAGAGGACGTGCTATGGCCGCAGGAACCAAAGCCAATTTCTGGGAAGTGCAAACTGGTCACAGAGAGAATTCTTTCGTTAAATGAGAACGACGACCCGTCTCCATTATTGGCTGAATGGAAAGAGCTTCTTCAACCCACTAGGATTGACTGGATTACCTTACTTGAAAGGTTGAATGAGAAGAATAGATTCTTATACTTCAAGGTAAAACATCATCTTTTATTACCCCCTCTTGCCTTGTGTTATAGTACAATTTTGATTCTTTGTTTCAAAATTCACTCAGTTACCCTATATATCTACTTGTTGCGTGGTGGAACACATTAAATAGAGTTGTGTTGTCAATGCCAACCTCGTAAAATCCTATCAAGACATCTTGCAGATCAACATTTTTACTTACAGAAACAAATAACTTTTACTTGTATAACGATCTACTATGTGTGCTTAACGATCAATTATTGAAGTAGAAGCTGCTGTTTTCCACGGAGGATTGATATAACAGAGGAGAAGATTGTTGTTGTCGTTGTTCTTTTCTTTGCCCACTTACCTTTTGTTATTTTTCTTAATTCTTAATGTTTATATGTCCTGAACACAGGAGAGGAAATTTCATTTATCCAATGTATTAAAAGTTAGAATCGGTGCTTGCTTTATGAGTTCTTGGTTGCTTTTGTTTGGATAGTCATATGTAGAATATGTCTTTGATTTGGAGTTCTGGAATGACATGAAGTTGCCCTCTGCTCTTTTGACTGATGGTGTTATGCAATAGGGTGTGTCAATGAAACTTTTCTACTCCATATTATAAAGAACGATATAATGTTGGCAATAAGACCCTAATTTAAACTTGTTGCTTATTATGAATGAAGGTAGCAGAACTTCTTTTGAGTGAAGAGTCTTTCCAGACCAACATTCGTGACTACTCTAAGCTTGTTGATGTCTATGCTAAAGAGAATCGCCTAGAGGATGCTGAGAGGATTCTTATCATGATGAATGAGAAGGGCATTACACCAGACATATTGACAGCCACAGTTTTGGTTCATATGTATAGCAAGGTGGGCAATCTTGATCGTGCGAAGGAAGCTTTTGATACCTTGAGGAGTCACGGCTTCCAACCAGATGAGAATGTTTATAATTCCATGATAATGGCATGTGTAAATGCTGGACAACCCAAGTTGGGCGAGTCACTGATGAGAGATATGGAAGCAAGGGACATCAAACCCAGTCAGGACATTTACATGGCATTACTTAGATCATTTTCCCAACGTGGTTATGTTAGTGGCGTTGGAAGAATTGCCGCTACTATGCAGTTTGCTGGCATCTCTCCAAATTTGGAGTCATGTACATTGCTCGTCGAGGCATATGGGCAAGCTGGTGATCCTGATCAGGCAAGGAACAATTTTGACTACATGATAAAACTTGGGCACAGGCCTGATGACAGGTGCACTGCAAGTATGGTTGCAGCCTATGAAAAGAAGAATCTGTTGGACAAGGCTTTGAATCTTTTACTACAACTTGAAAAGGATGGCTTTGAGCCTGGGGAAGCAACTTATGCTGTTCTTGTAGATTGGTTGGGTAAGTTGCAGCTTGTTGAAGAAGCCGAGCAGGTATTAGGCAAGATTGGCGCACAGGGTGGCTCCCTCCCCGTTAAGGTTCATATTAGCCTATGTGATATGTACTCAAGAGCTGGGATTGAGAAAAAGGCGCTGCAAGCTTTGGGGATCTTGGAAGCTAAAAAGGAGGAGTTGGGACATGGTGATTTTGAAAGGATCATAAATGGACTTATAGCAGGTGGCTTTTTGCAGGATGCTAAAAGAGTGGAGAGTGTTATGGAGGCCCAGGGTTTTACTGCTTCCCAACCTCTTCAAATGGCTATGAGGACATCTCAAGCTCTTCGTGGCAGAAGACTACCTTGAGATGATTTTTTGATCATTTATAAATTTATCGACAATTCGTAAGCTGCTGGCAGAAATGTGAATATTTTACCATCAACTTGAATTCTGTGGCAAAGCTAGTGGCTGGAAAGATTTTGTAGGATGGAATGGGATCTCTATGGAAATAATTGGCATCTCAGCATTTCTTTGTGAGGCATTGTTATTTCCCCAACCGAATATAGGTTAAACCCATCTCTAGTTTTAACTTATCCATCTTTAATCATGCTATATTCTTGGTTGCATATACCTTGCGTTTTTTTTTTTTCATGAAGTACATAAGATATGCATGAAAGAAAAAAAAAAACTATCATTCATTGACCTAGTGGTCAATCAGGGTCATGGAAATAAGGACCTGGAGGGAACGGATTCAATCCAGCCCTACCTCTTGCGAGTTTCCTGGCTCCCAATACTTTTGGGTCCTGTGCATACACTCACACATATATATATATAAAAAAAAAAAACGTGTAAAGATTTCACAACAGGCTTTGACTTCTTTTAAATCTATTTCCTTGTTTTGCTTTTACATGGTATCCATTGTCGGGCTGTCTCTTGATAAAGAGCGTTTCTGTTGCAGAATCGTATCGATTCTTAGATTTGAGTTTTAATAATATTCTCCTTTTATATAGTCGTTTAGTCGCTCGAGTTCCCCATTTTGCTGTTCTACAACTGCTCCGACAACATCTACAATAGAAATCATGCCAACTAGTTTGCCATCTATCACAGGAACATGTCTTATGCGGTTCTCTGCAAATGCCAAAAACTTCAACTGGATTATTCTCCTCTTAGATGATTGTTGATGCAGCTGGAGAAGGAGCTGACTTCCCTTTTTTTTT
This sequence comes from Cucumis cinereus, assembly GCA_037974625.1. Taxonomy (NCBI): domain Eukaryota; kingdom Viridiplantae; phylum Streptophyta; class Magnoliopsida; order Cucurbitales; family Cucurbitaceae; genus Cucumis; species Cucumis cinereus. The sequence continues at coordinate 11,083,477 of JBBPDJ010000014.1, forward strand.
AATGGTAATTTCAGAATCCAAATTAAACTACGTCTAGTATTTACCTGTCATAAGCTGCATTGCTTTAAGGATGTTGGTGTCGGACGTTATGGTTATTAGTTTGTCCTGTTGATGGAAAAATAAAAATGTATGCTTGAGAACTGTTGTTTGTAATCTGGTTTTGTAGCTAAGGGAAGACAGAAAATAACCTCACGAGTCATTATTTCTCCAACTTTTGTGTATATGGGAGATCTCCCATCTGCTATTATTTTTTTCAGGCAATCTGCTTAGGACCATCAGAAATCAGCAATTACCAAGTTGATATTCATGGGATAGAGCACAAAGGGGAACCTACTCTCTTCCTTTTCCTTCTCCGGAAAAATACCATTTGATCCCTAAGTTTCATATGTTACATATTTAGCTCTCTTAAACTTTAAGGTTTGAGTTTGTTTTCAATTTATCTCTACGTTTCGATGTTACAATTTTACCCTTAAATTTGAGTTTTGTTTCTGTTCCGTAGGTTGGATTTAAACTTACATTGATTTCTCACTTAATACTTGCTTTACGTTTTTAGCGTTAATATCTATTAATTAATTTAAAAAGAATTATCAATTTAATTATATCTTATCAGCTCCACAGTGAGACCTAGGAGTTTACAACTTCTTAGATTCCATAACCTTATTCCTTACCTCAAACACCTCTTAAATGTGTAACATTTTGAAATTCAAGGACCAAATGAGTTTTTTTTTTTTTTTTTTTTAAAAAAAGTTATTAAAATAATTTCTAAAGTAAAAAACAATTATTAGCCATCAGGTAGCCTTTTAAGTTACCTCGTTCTGTGACAATCCCAGCAATGTGTTCTTCAGACTTCATCACCACCAAGGATCCAATGTTATGTCTAGCCATCTGCAACAAACAAGAAGTCCTCATTCTTCCAAGGAAAAGATTTTCCTGCTTTTAAAAATCGCAAAAACCGAACAAAATTCCCTACATTTTGGACAGCGTCAATTGCAGTATCCTCTGCCCTACAGGATATCCAGGAGGAACCAATACCTCCATCTCCCTTTTTCGAAACGATCTCTCCGACGGTAATATTCTCCAAACTTTTCAGTGAAGAAGTTGAACCACCTCCCAATTCCGATCCTTCCAAGATATTTTCCACTTTACTCATTTCTCTTCTATATGAGTGTTGCATGACCATGATCTTTAACGTCTCTTGCCATGGTCGCACTGCTCTCACGATTCCCTGCATTTTAGATCTGTTCATCAAAAGTTTGAATGGAAATCGTTAGTTAATTTGAATAATTTTTCATTTGGTCGTTTCTGTTACGATTGAAATAATTCATGAAGATTAGTGCAACAACTGACCTACGATCTGGGATTGGACTGTGATAGGAAGCTCTGTTGAAGATGAACCTACGGCATGTTCCGTATTATCATGACGATTTGAAATAGGACAAACAAGAATAACTTGTAATTATCGTTCATCTCATTATGAAAGTAATTTGATTAGTGCATACCATTCTTTGCTTTACAAGAATGTCTTTGCAATCATAATCGATCTCATCACGAAATTGATTTTCAATTAACATTGCGATTAGTGAACATATTCTTTGCTTTAATAATCAAAATGAAGAAAAACCCTGTTCTTGATTTTTGAGTTTAGAACGTTTAGAGTCTATCAATTATTGGAATTTTAAAAAATAAAATTCATGTGACTTGGGATATAAATAGAAACAAATCTTAATATTTTTTTATGAGCAATATTTGAGTGTATTAACCACACGATAGAAAAAAAATAAAAATAAAAATAAAAATTTAAAGTCTAGTTGAATTTGGGTGGATTGAAAAAGATGCTTTCTTAATAGTGTTTTCATTAAAAGACGCTATTTGGAATGGGTTGATGAGACCAAGAGGTATGTATACTTAATACATAAAAGCCTAAAAATGGATTAATTTTTATTTCTATTTTTTAAAAAAGAAACATGAGAGATAATTGCCCAAAAAAAAAAAAATGAATTGTAAACAAAAAACATTCAATAGTTTATGTTACTTGTAATTTTAAATTGTGTTTTAAAATAAAGAAATGATTAGTTAATGATTTTCATTTTTTAAAACAATATTATTATTAAAAGAGTAATAAATTGTTTATTTTCATGTCAAGAATATTATTTTTAAAAACAATATTATAACAAAAAGAATCTTAAAGATACCAATTATTAAGAATTATATTTTCTCAAATCTTGGTAATATCATCTAATGTGGAATGTATTCTTGTGCCATCTAAACTTAAAGAGTCATGTTTTCTTTGGCATTTCCAAAACTTTCTTCAGATCTTCTCTGTCCAAACCAAATTCCCCTTTTCTTTTAGGCACAAAAGCCTTTGCTTCTCTATGTACATTTTAAGCCTTACGCCAATTCATTTTGAAAGGAAAAGGGGATTCCTTCTTCTTTACTTGGTAGGAGGGGTAAAGAAAGAAAGTAGACTTACGGATGGCAAGATTTTTGGAGCAATGCCTTGTCGAGATCCAACACGAACCAAACCGAAAGTCTTCGGTTTGGTTAGGAAATGCGGACAAATTTGCCTCGTCTTGTTGTCAACCCTACGCAATTGAAAATCAAAGGTAAATGCAACTGTAATCAAAGGAATTATCTTATTTGAGAAGGAAAAACCATCCAATCCCATATTCTTTGTCCAACAGAAACGTAAAAGATAGCTAGAGAAGGAAGTTCTCAAGCAAAAGCTAGTCCAAAAGTTGGCATGTTTCCAAAGTATCCAATGCCAAATTATATATTGCTTTGGATAGGATAACTTCATTGATAACCCCCAGCATTCCTTTTTTTGTCTGTTATGTCACTTTCACAATTGCGCATTCTACTTCCTTGGCAATCGTTAAAAGCTTCTTCTCGTCCTGCAAATGAGTTGCCAGAACGGAGCTTTGAGCCTACAGATGAATCGGAAGGTTCTGCTTCTGCAGCCGATACCGTGCCGAATATTCGGCACCAACCAGTCCAGTCTCCTGAGATAAAACCAGAAGAGCTTCCTTTAGCAACAGCTCAGGCACCCGAAAGTGGTGAAACTATGCCACCTTCAAAATCTCACAAGGCAGGCAAAGTTCATTCTCAGCCATCCACAAATTCTCGAGCCAAAAATCGGTCCCGAACAGCTTCCAAGCCGTCATCACCATTGAAAGCAATTCCTCAATCTTCAGTTGCTTCCAACAAGTATCCTTCAACATCAGGCAAGGGCTCCCAATCTCAGGATAGTTCAAAGCCTTCATCACCAGCAAGCAAGGCTTTCTCCCCTTCACAGGATGCTTCTTCAAAGCCTTCATCACCTGCAACAGCTGCAGCTACGCCTCCTCGGATTGCTTCAAAGGCGTCGTCTTCGTCGTCTCAAACATCCAATAAAAAGCATCCAAATTCAAAACCAACTTCACAATTAAGATTAAGAGCTGATTCTCAGCCTTCATCATCTTCAAGGTCAGCGCTTCCATCTCAAGATCCGTCTATGCCGCCACAGTGGCCATCTCAAGAAAATTCTCGACAACAACCATCGGAAAAAACCTCTCGGGTTCAGTATCCATCTCATTTGTCCAGAAAACCTACTGCACAATCAACATCACAACAACCTGTTGAGTCTCCCGCAACCATTGGAATTCAAAGCCATCCAAATTCAAAACCATCATCACAATCAAGATTTAAACCTGATTCTCAGCCTTCACCATCTTCAAGATCAGCATTTCCATCTCAAGACTTTCCTATGCCACCACGGTCGCAATCTCATGAAAATTCCCGACAACAACCATCGGATAAAACCTCTCGGTTTCAATCTCCATCTCATTCGTCCAGAAAACCAACTGCACAATCAACATCAGAACAGCCTATTGAATCTCCTGCAACCATTGGAATTCAACACCATCCAAATTCAAAACCATCGTCACAATCAAGATTTAAACCTGATTCTCAGCCTTCATCATCTTCAAAGTCGGCATTTCCATCTGAAGATTCTTATATGCCGCCACAGTCGCCATCTCAAGAAAATTCTCGACAACCACCATCGGAAAAAACCTCCCGGGTTCAGTCTCCATCTCATTTTTCTAGAAAACCTACTGCACAATCAACCTCACAGCAGCCTATTGAAGCACCTGCAGCCATTGGAGACCAAACAACAGATGGAATCCTTTCCGATCCCGCAAATCCATCCCCAAAAGCAATACCAACAAGTGGAGAAAGTCAGATACAAGCCAAATCAAATAAGTCTCCGAAACCAAACGTGAAACCAGTGGAATTGAAAGCATCAAAAAATCAGCATGAAACCAAGGAAGAGCTCACATCCAAGAACGAAACCAAGGAAGAGCTTGCATCTAAGAACACTTCCAATCCGCATTCGTACAAGGACTCTTCTGAAAACCCCACACAATCTGATCAAACCATAGAAAAGGGCTTAGATTCCTCTCTAGAATCACAAGCAGAGTCCAAAGAAACTAAGGAAGATGTGTCGACTAAAACCAATGCACTTCAAACCAAAGCATATAGAAGCACATTAATCACATCTTCCAAAAATCGTTCATCATTTGAACCAGAAAAGAACACACAACAGGAAGAATCCATGGAAGACTCATCCAAAGCTTTTATGAAACAAAACATCAAATATTCAGATGAAGAAAATCCAAAGAGTTTCACAACAATGATCGGCGATAACAAAGGATCATCAATGCACTTACTCTCCGGCGAAGCCAAAAGCGAAAGCTCAATCCACGTCAACCATCACTACAAAAGTAATCCAGATCAAAGCCCTGAAAGTTCCACAGACATCGAAGAAAATTCAAATAACGAAACACCGCAAGATTCAACAACAGAAGAGAATCCAGATCCACAACCCCTGGAATTATACATCAACCTCAATGTACAAGGTATCAACAACTCAATCATGTTCAATACCTCATTTACAGAGAATAATCCAGGAATCAAGTTGAAACTCCCTGGAGAACCAACAAATTCTGAAGATGAATTAGAGTCTCATCATGCTAGAAAATCAAAACACATAGCAAAACCTGCTGGGAGGGCTGTTAATGGAGTCGAGTGATTCTGAGGACGAGAATCCATGAAAGCTTCGACGCCATGGCTGCCGGTACAGTCATAGTACCAAAGGAAAAGAGGTTGAAACTCTGAAATGGAGAAAATCTTCAAGCATAATTCCATTAGTAACAATGGAGAAATATTCAAACACAGAAAAGAAATTTGAGAAGGTTTGTGTATATGAAGAATTTGAAAGTTGCGAGCCATACATATTTAAATTTTATGGACGTTTGATTGTAAATTGTATTAAGAACTGAAATTTTCCATGTAAATCAGCTTCAAGTTTACAAATATTTGACGAACCCGCCACTGATTATTTTTTCAATATTAAATAAACTTCGTATTTTCAATTTTAATTTTAAAAATTACGAAAAATATAGTGAAACTTAATTAAGTTATATCTTTTTAAAATTAATTAATAAATGAAAAATAAAATAAATTTTTGAGTCCTAATTTTTGTATTTAGTTTATATTTAGGTGATATGTTTCAAAATCTAACACTTTTGTCAATGATAATCAACTTTAATTCTTAATGACTTAATGGAAAACTAAATAGGACGATGATTAAACTAGTTTCAAACTAAAATATATCGATAATGACAATTTTATTCATAGAAAAAGTGTTATTTTTAAAAAAATATATTTCTTCGCTTGTTAAAGAACTCAAGGTGATTCCTGCAGGAACATGTTTTTTACCCTTTTTTTTTTTTTTTTAGTGAAATAGAGGTATTCGAATCATTTGTTTGGTTAAGATGTACTTAAAACTCAAGGGTGAATATATAATATCTTAGGCTTAGGGACTACGTAGAAAAAAGTTTTAAGCCTTCAAGGTAAAAATGTAAAATTATGAAATCCAAGGACTAAAGGTAAATTAAACCTGAAATTTAAGACTTTTTTTGTGTGTGTGTGTTAAAATACCATTTTATTTCTTGTACATTGAGGTTAAATGATAGTAATTCATACCATATGTAAAATTATTTTGAAAATGATTGTGGAACTTTATTAGATAACATAAAAATAAGTTATATTATTCATTAACAGTATCAATTGAGATAAAGTTAGAGTTTTTGTGGATTTAATTTATGAATTTATGATTTAAATTAAATTGGAATTATATTCGTTGAGTGAAAGTTTAAACCTACTACTACTCAAAAGAAGTAGAAACATTTTGACCGTCAAACAATGATTCAAACATTACATCTTGATAAAAAAAAATGACATTCTTTAAAACTCGAGGCTTCTCAATCATAGAAACAAAGAAGAAATCCTAAAAAAAATAAAATTAATAAATTATTGATATCTGGACCAGTTTAAGTTTTTTACGGCTTATTGATTTGTTTGAACTCGATGAATTAGCAACCAAGAAAGAACTCAGTAATATCTTAACCAAAATAGTATTTCAACCCTTATTTAATTTATTTAGTGCATATAAAATAAAAAATTATCGTACTCCACTACTTGAAATCACCGTAAAAGTAAATATATATAGAGAATAAATATTTAAAAATCTCTACTTTTGTTTGTTTTAAATAAAACGTAATATTTTGAATCAAATCTTAATTGAGGGAAAATCAGGAATTCAGAAAAAAAAATTATCATCTGCACATGATTTGCCAAAAGAAGACTTATTAATTTCAGATTTTGCCAAAAATTCTTTTATCTCTACCGATTTTGTATTCCATTAAACAATCTCCCATAGGTGGGCCAGAAATTGGCAAAGAAAACAGGCCCAATTTACACGAGCCTAACTGTTTAGGCCCAATTGACACGACCCTAAATGCTTAGGCTCATAATTAGCATTGCAAGCAAGAGTCGCCGGCGGATAATACCAAATATATATATATATATAAAGGGATAAAATCATTAAAAGTCAAGATATTGCTGTTGTTTGACTCAATTTTCAATTCAGATTAGTTATCTCTCTCTCTCTTTATTGATCAAATCTGGTAAATCTCTATTTAGTTAATTACAATAATAATAATAATAATAATAATAATAATAATAATAATAATAATAATAATAATAATAATGAATTAGGGTTCAATTAAACAAGTTCAAGCTACGACTCTATTGATCGCGTGTGATATAAAATTGGTCAACTACTCTTATGAATTTTAGATAATTAATATATTTTTTACCAACCATCCAGAGCTGTACACAATTTATAAGTTTCTACACTAAATTAATAATCATGATTTATATAGTTTCTATTTATAAATAAAATTTAAGTGTTTATATCATAATTGTTAGTTTTTTTAGTATAACAATTATTAGATATGGATCAAACTTTCGACCTCTAAAAAAAATGTTGTGTCAATTATCTGAAGTTGAGCTCATTTACCAATCTTATTTTTTTAAAAAAAAAATAATATAAAAATGAATATTTGGTTTTTATTTAAAAATTTTAAATAAATAAGAAAATGTACATTTTTATCTAAAAGCATATGAGGAAGGGAAGAATGTGGTTAATTTCTTACAATTGTTTTTTTTTTTTGTTATAATTTAATATAAAAAAATTTGAAGTAGGTAGTATGACACTTCTTCAAAGAAGTGTTTTTGAAGAATGGCCAACTAAGATTATAAGAATTTGAAAAGTTGAAATTTAACTCCTTATTTTTTATTAGTATCACTCAACAAATTCATTTTAAAATTTAGAAAAATAAAATGTAAAAGTAGTTCAATAATCATTTTTTAGAAAAGTGATTATAAATAAAGCAATTTTATTTCTTGAATTAAAAAATTTACGTTTCATTTCATTTGACATCTTACACTCCAATACAAAACAAACGTTATATTCTAGTTACACCTCATAATAATCTTGGATTCCCACAAACAAACAACTGTTTATTAAGATAAAGTCATGGACGAGAGAAAAAAATAATATAATAATCTTCCACGTGCCTTTCTCAATAATCCATGTGTTACGAGCCTAGCCAAATGACCTAACAAAAGTAAATGAAAAGAATCTCATGATCTCAGCTTTAGCATGTTACTAATAACTTACCACCCCAATCGAGCCAAAATTTAGTCGTGATAATCAAGTACAAGCTAACAACATGATGGAATAATTTACCAAATACATCCTACAAATTATGGAACCTACTTCATATTAGATGACATGAGCCATACTCATGCATGACAATATCCTAACCAATAACCATAAAAAAAGACTATTATATAAAATAATGGAAAAATACATTTTTGTCCCTAGTAGTTTAGTTTGATCCATAAGTTTTAAAATATTGTGCATTTAGTCTTTAAATTTCGAATTTTGTTTCAATACAATCATTAACTTTTAAAATGTTACACGTTTACTCTTGAGATTTGAGTTTTGTTTCAATATAGTTCCTTTAAGTTTCAAAATGTTATAGATTTACCGTTAATATTTGAGTTTTATTTCAATTTTGATATTTAAACTTTAAAATTTACACTTTTGTCGTTGTTTTTTTTAAATATATAAATACTGACTTTTTGTCTTTAAGTTAATGTATATTACTTAATTTAAAATTATTTTTATTAATTAAATTAAACTATTTTTCACGACTAAATTAAAATCAAAGATAATTAATTTTTTTTTTTTTTTTAGAAAAAGAAAGTTAATGAAAAATTAAACGAATAACAGAAGCAGGTATGGAATGGCAGTACCTTCCATATAATAACAATAATCGAGGAAACCGTGTACGTCACATCCTTAACCACGCATTTGACCATTTTACCCTTAAATATTAAACAAATTTTCCTCCACATGCCACAAACTCACTCTTCCTTTTTTCCCTCTCTGTTTTTCAATTTCACTCCGCCGGCGCCGCCGCTTCAATAAACAGCAACTCTCTCTTCAAATTTCCTCGTCAACACGTTCAAAATTTCAAAAAATTCTTATAAAATCACTCCAATTCTTCATCGATCATCATTCTTCAAAGACTATTTCTCTGAATTTCCTTAAAAAATGTCTCGTCGGAGTTTTTTAGTTGTGATTAGTGTTCTTGCGGCGGTCTTAGTGGCGGAGGTTACAGCGGCGGCGGAAACTACGGCGGTTTTGATAACTGTAGATCAATATGGGAAGGGGAATTTTACGAAGATTCAAGAGGCGATTGATGCAGTGCCGGAAAATAACAAGGAGGAAGTGTTTATTGCGGTGAAGGCGGGGATTTACAGAGAGAAAGTGGTGGTTCCGGCGAATAAACCGTTCATTACTATAAGTGGAAGAAGAGCGGTGGATACGATCATCAGTTGGAATGATAGCAAAAATACTTATAATTCTGCAACTCTTGCAGTTTTGGCCTCTGATTTCGTTGGACGATACCTCACAATTCAGGTTTCTAATTTCTACAGATAAGAAAATTATATTTATCTTCGGTTTTATTTCCGTTATCCTATACATGAAAATAAAAATTAATAATAATAACAATAACAACAACAACAACAACATTTGTGTTTCTAAATTTTCAAAATCTTACCATTTTTGCGGGTGAGTTTTGAGTTTTGTGTAGGTTTTGTTGTTTTTTAAATTTACGTTTTCATTTTTTTTATTTAAATGAAAAAAAGGGGGAAACAATTTTTTAATTTAAAATGAATTATAATTAAATCAATTTTTTTAATCTCTCATCACCACTAAATTTAATTTTTTTTTCACTATCGTAGGTATTTGAAATATAAGGCCATATACTAAAAATGAGCATGGGTAATTTTGAAATTCAGGAACTAAGATGAATGTTAAACTCAAAATTCAACCATAAAAAAAGGGTTTTTTCAAAAATTCAAAATTGAAAAACAATTTACATTTCATAGAAAAAAACCACTAAAAGACAAAATTTTATCGCACTATCAATTTTTCTATTTTTGACAATTTTTCAAAAATAATCCTATTTTGAAATTTAAGAAAAAAATGGAAATCCAATTGAAAACTCAAGGACGTAAGAGCACCGACAAATTTAAGATAGACTTAAGGAGGCTTGGACTCGCTTTCAACTTTATGCTTTATATATATATATAAAGTAAAACAATATATATTAATACAAGTAATTAGTCTAGTGGTAAGATTGTCTTTCAACATTTTTTAGATCCACATCCAAGTCTTACTCAACAAAATTTATGAATTTGCTATTACGAATCTAAATATAAATTAGATTCAAAATTTAGGAACTAAAGATGATATTATTTTTCTAAAATTATTATATATATTTATTTTCAATTTTTTTACGTATGGTCCCTTTGATTTTTTTTAAAGTACTTTTCTTGATTATCAACCCTCTCAATCTCAAATTGCCAAAAGGGGAAAAACCCTCTCTAAGTCTCTATATAACTTAAAACTTTCATCTTTTCTTTTTAAAACGAACGTAAAACTTTTAGGAAGTTTTTTTTTTTCTTTCACAAAATAAATAAATAAATAAATAAATAAATAAATTTCAAAGTAAAGTTTTCTTTATTTATTAAAATTAAGAAAAAAAATTGATTGACTTGTTATTTACTCGATTGGGGTTGAAGAATGGATACGGGCCGGGTGCACAAGCAGTGGCATTACGAGTATCTGGAGATAGAGTGTCATTTACTGCATGTAGATTTTTAGGCCATCAAGACACTCTTCTAGATGACATTGGCCGTCATTACTACAAAAGTTGTTACATCCAAGGAGCCACCGATTTCATATGTGGAAACGCAGCTTCACTCTTCGAGGTTTGAATCACGTTTAAATCAATATATATATACATATATATTATAAAACAATGGACCTGTTGGGCTTAGCATAATAGGGCATTTTGGTGTTGGGTCTTTTGCAGAATTGCCATCTACGGTCAGTTTCGGACGCCGTCGGTACCATCACAGCCCAACGGAGAGAATCGCCGTCGGAGAATACAGGGTTCGTATTCATGGGGTGTAAGATCACCGGAATAAACTCGGCGGTTTTAGGAAGGCCGTGGGGAGCATTCTCTAGAGTCGTCTTTGGATTCACTTTCATGTCGGACGTTATTCTCCCCGAGGGTTGGGATAATTGGCAAGACCCATCCAAACAAAGGTTTATTATTTATTTATTTAGTTAATTAAATAAATAAACTATTTTTTACTTTCCTAAATCACAACTTAACTAACTAATTAATCAATTAACTGTATTTGGCAGTACGGTTTACTATGGGCAATACAAATGTTATGGAAAAGGAGCAAATCCTTCGAGAAGGGTACCCTGGTCATTTACTAACATGACCGCCGAAGATGCTGCACCATTTTTCACCAAGTCCTTCATTGGTGCTGCTGATTGGCTAAGGCCATTGCCAAATCATTTCAAGAGAGCCTTCTCTTTACAGCCCTAATTACAATAATTACCCTCTTTTATGTACAAACATTCTTTATTATTTTCCTCACATGTATCTAAACACTAATAAATCAGTGAATAATATTGATTTCACGATTATTTTCTATACATTTACTCTAACAATGGTTGGAAATGTAATTTTGGTTGCTTTCTAACTAATTGGTATTTCTTAATTCGTCATCAAACTACGAAATTAGAGCGAAATGCTGAGAATACGATTTTCTTACACCACCTAATTATATATATGAATCGTGTAAGTCTGTCACTGTCGAAAGTTAACACAACACTCAGCTCGAGATAAAGAAAGAATGGAGAAAGGAAAAAATGCAGTTAGTAAGTCACTAGTTTATTTATTATTTTAAATAAAACATAAACATTTTAGATCTAGAATTAAACAAGAAAATAGTCATTTGAACCTGCTTGTTCGATGGGACAACAACAACAGTGCACACATGAGAGACAACACTTATTTACCACTCTAACCACTTTTACAAGTCTCTTACGAAACTCTACTATATAAACCCACTTTCTAACTCATTATTTTCTAATGTAGAACAACTAAAATATCTCTAACATGTGAGGCTTGCCGTGAGCTAAAAGCTCGAATGATTATTGATCACTTTCCAATAGTATTCACGGTTATAAATTAGTTGAGTGATCAAGTAAAGATCACGAGTTCAATAAAGAACTTAAAGAAAATTAGTTCAATCTATGATGATCATCTATTAGTACCCATAAAACTGATTCAAACACTCATGAATATTAAATAAATTATCAGTATTCTACATACACGTTATTCATGGTAATTAATGTCCGGGTATAATGCAACCATATGATTGAAAATTTGAAACATTTGGAAGATATAGGTAGTGTATAATATGAAAGATTTCTTCTTTCCTTATATATTGGGCAACCAATTTGGTGTTAGTGTCATAATGCCAAACATGGGTAGTGGGTGGAGATATTTGAACGGGTATTTAGTAATGTTGTCGTTTTCAATCCTTATGTTCTTGTTCACAACTTTCATGGGTGGGAATAGCAATAAACTCTTTAATTTTATTAGTATTTCTGGTATGTATTATAAACTATTCGTTTTAATAAAATTGTTCTATATTATTAACAGATCAATATACGGTTAGTAAAACATGTCAATTTTTATAATAAAAAAAATATGAATTTATAAAATAAGTTGGTTTGAGAAAAATACTTAAAATTAACTGTTAGAATTTTTTTTCAACTGTTTAATAGTTAATCTCTCCCTAATTTATATATACATAAAATTATAAATATATCTTCACTATTTCTTTACCTCACTTCCACTATGGTTGACGTTGGTCATCGACTTCCTCTAACAACCACCACCATCATTTTTGGTTGTTTGCTCATCACTAGTAAGTAATGACTACTTTAAGAGTTAGTATCGATAATTAACTCTAGTAACGATTGTCTCTAACAACTAGTTCCTGCGATAGACTCTGATGATCTCCTCTCTAACAATAACTCTAACAACGACTCCATATACTAGTTTCAATCAATTCCATCGATGATTATATGTTGTTTTCTAAACTTATAATTCAAGTTTTAATAATATATCATATTTTTCATCACTCGTTTACTCCATTCTCTCGGCTTCAAATGTGACAGGCTGGCAAAATTTGGAAAGTATTAAAAGAAGGAGCGCGCCGTAAGTTTGATGCGCAACAAAACAGAATCTCACACCACCTCATCATGTCTGCCGCATCATCAATCTCAGCAGGACCCACCCACTGCCTACGTGGCACTCTCTTACCCCAAAACCCATTTTATCCACACGTACTAAATCGCGACAAAAACCCACGAATTCATCGCCGTACAATTCCATCCTTTTTAATTTAATTTTTACAATAATAACTTTAATATATATATATTTTCTAAAGTGAGAAATAATTTTACCATATGGTTTAATAATTTTGTCAGCTAGTACAAACCTAGATGAGATTAATCATTTTTTCTTTAATTTTTACCTTATTTCCAATTCCCCCCTACAAATCTTATGTTAATAATTTGTATAAAATGCTCAAATTAAACTTTGTATAAAATTGCTACCAAAATAAAATCATTCACTTTGTGGTGTGTGGGACATTAATCAATTGCAAGGATGCTTCCCAACCCCACCAAAAAATCATTATATTTTGCTATTCTAATACTAATAATAATTAAACTTCTTTTACCTTTAGTGTGCTTTTCTTTTTCCATCCAATTTTAAGGGTTAGCTTTTAATTTTATTTTAAACTTATTTAACCATTCAATATCTTATGTAAGTAGTTATTACTTAAGTTTTATTAATCAATGTATAATAACTCAAGTTCATTTGGGGTACAATCTATCATATTTTTTAATGTATTGTTTTTATTTAAAAATAAAATTTTGTGAATTTGAGAGGTTATGATAAGACTTTAAAACATGATGTCAAATCAAAGTTACATTAAATAATTTTAATTATAGATTATATTATATTATATTATGATATTAAGTATACATTGGTAATCATAATATAATATAATATAATATAATATAATATATAAGCCGAAGTTTTAATTTGAAAAATTCATAGGGATAGAAAAAAAGTTGAAACTATTTTTAGAAATTAAAGCAAAAAATTAAAAATAAATGAACTCTAAAAAATTAATAGATTTTATTATATTTAGATAATGTCCCTATTTAATAAAAACAATAAATTAACTTATTCTCTTTCTTTTTTGGATCGATTTGGCACAAGACCGACATTAACTTCACTTCCATAAAATATAATAAATAAACATTGGAGATAGGAACAAATTTAAACAATAAAATAATTATCTAAAAGAAAAAAACAAAAGGGGCCCACAAGGAGCACGCATTTGGTAAGACTATATAAAGGCGTAATCCTTTAAAAGAACTTCATGTAAAAGCCTTGTTTCGCTCAATTTTTTCGTGAACCTAAAATTTTAGTAGCAGAGAAATGGGCTCTCTAATGGGCGGATGGAATTCTCCCGTTCTCGATCCTAAATCAGGTAATCGAGATGAATTTTGTTCGTAGTTTTTCATTGATTTTGTGCATTTTTCATCACATTATGTACTGTTTTTGTTATGGAGGTTAGTTTAATCGTGTGTAATAACTTCGAAATTTCAGTCAAGTTCAAGAGAAATCGGTCACTTACGAAAGAAGAAATCGACGCATACTGGAAATCGAAGAGGAAATTGGAGGAAGAACATCTCAGAGCGATTTCTATGCCGGTGGACCGTTATGTTGATCATGAACCAGTCGGAATAGAGTACAAAAGATCGAGTTCGTTTCCGCCGGCGAAGGACGTTGCGGCGAAAGCAGAATTTGTAGAGCACGATTTGGACAGGAAAAACCTAGAGGAATTGAAGAAAATTGGCTGGTAAAATTGAAATCGCGGATTAATTAGTTATTCGACCGCGGATTAATTAATGCTTGAAATTTACATGAACGAAAATAAATTAATTAGCAGAGATCATGTGTAGGGTTGTTTAGTTCTGTGTGTTTTGTGCAGGTGGACGAGGAGTAATTCGGCGTTTCTGAATGAACCGCCAGTCCTTGACGGCGCTTCAAAAGCTTGCGTGTCGTTGTACGGCGTGGCGGACGTGGCCTCGTGTAAGTTGAATCACAGCAATGGAGTCGGTGCTTAATTACACTGAAACTGTGTGGAAAAAGAAAAGAAAAGAGAAGTTAAGATAACAATATATGTAATTTATGTAAAATTAATATATATATGTATTATAGATATAGATATATA
>JBBPDJ010000014.1:11098758-11134468 GCA_037974625.1 Cucumis cinereus
TATATATATATATATATATATATATATATATATTATATACTTATTGTAAGATTTCAGTTATTTTTGGTTTGTAATTTGGGATTTAAAACTTTTATTTGCAATAATATTTGGTAGCATACACATCTCTTCTTCCCTCCGTTTTTCTTTTTTCTTTTTCTTTCACAGTCCACTGACATATTTCGAAAAATAAATCAAAATATTTATAAAATTTAGTAAGAATGGTAGACTTCTCTTAAATAAAAGGTTTTGATAATAAAAAGAATTTAAATAGAAATATTGGTTTTAGGAAGAATCTAAATTTTTTTTATTATATTTATCAATAATTTTATTCCTCTAGTCCATACATATATGTATATGTATATTATATATATATATATACATACATATATAATATTATTCTATGCTATAGTGAGTGATTTATATAATTGAGCATGAAGTGCAACCAAAAACTGACCCATCATAATTGTGTAATTTATGTAATTGTTGTTAGATTATAATAGACCGAAAGTTTAGGTATGATCTATACTTATAATGATTTTGTAGCATTTTTTTTAATAAAAATTTGTAGTGTAGTAGATTTATTGTTTCATTAATCAACCTTAGTTAAGTATAATAAATGTGACATCAATTTAATTGTTTGAACCTCATCCTACTTACCAACAAACAAGCCCTTATTATCAACGTAGTTGAACTCCAATGCCCTTTCTATCTTCTTCCAATCATACGGGATGATGAAGTTTTTAATGATGAATTAAGAAAATAGGTGGAATGAACTAATTATTACTAGTAATTACCTTTAATGGCAATATTTAAATGAAAACCATAAATCTTTATTCTTTACCAACTCTATGTATTAAGGTGTTATTCATATGTTTGAAATTTAATCTCTATCTTATTATTGTCCTCATATATTATTGATAATTATCTTTCAACCGTATCTTTGAGATCTCTCGTTTGAAAGTGATTTTAATACATTTGAACTTCGGATCTTATGTTACATGGAGTCTCTTCCAAATCGAAATGAAGTTTTTAACTCAATTTTTTTCATTGTTACCTATTATGCATGCAATGATATGATATAAAGTTGACGATTGAGTGCAATTATACAATCTGATGCTAATAACTAAAGTTCATCGAAATTTTGTGTTTAGTTAAAAGTCGTACTAAGTTGGGTGTGATCACTCGGAAAGGCCTTACCCATTAAATTTATATCGAATTTTTTTTTGATGAGCCAATAATAAAAATATATTGGTTAGTTTTCAAAATACATGTTTGAAGTGCATGAAGCGAAAAATCAAATAAATATTATGTCCGTTAATTTATGCTCATATTAGAACCTTACATATTTGCAGTACATCACAGTGGATATCAACGTGGATCGAAGGGTATTGGTGGGTCCATTTGTTGGGCTTTATTTAAACTAGAAATTAAAGGTGGGCCACGTGGGCCCAATGCCCGCTCATGCTTCCAAATAGGTTCTCATTCATCAGTGTCGATACTGTAGTCGTAGTCTTTTCCACCCCACTTACTTATTCCAATATCATTTTTGGGTTAAAATGCTATTTTGATCGGAAGTTTGTTTAATTTTATAGTTAATTTTCACTAAAATTAATTAAATAATAATTATAGTTTTCAATATGTTTTCAAATTTTATAAAAACAATAAAAAAAAAAAAGTTTTCTTAAAGATCACCAACTAAATTAAACAAAATTCAAAATGATTCTTTAATTAAATTACAAATTTGATTACTATAGTTTTGGACAAATTCATAATTAAATTTTGATTTTTTATTTTTATTATTTGACCTAAGATCTATTAGAAATCCTAAAAACAACAAATCTTTAGCTTATTTTGTATTTTTAGACAAAAATTTTTAAAGTTTAATATCACAACACAAAAAATTAAGGCAAATATACTATTTCATGTTATAATATAAACTTATATTGTTTCAGGTTGACGTAAAGTTATTTACCCTTAAAAGTCAAAGGTTTGAATTTCATCTCTTTCTTCCATAAATATATACATTGTTAGTTTAAATCACAGTCCCGAAAAATTCAAACCACTAACTTTTTATCATTATCGAATCTACTTTCTTTAATCAATTAATTTACCTATTTTTAGATTGAATTTCGCAACATTTTCTTTGGCTACACAAAAAGGAAAATGTATCTTGTGTTTTACTTAATAATAATTGTTTTTGTTTTTCTTAAGCGATATTATTATTATTATTATTGTTATTATTATTATTATTATTATTATTTTGTGGCAATGATGCTTTATGATGCCATGATATTTATTATTCCACTTTTTGTCAATTGATAATAAGTGCTCAACTCAATTTCACTTATAAAATTATACTCTAATTTTAAAATATATTTAAAAAGTTAAATATATGATACATGGATAAAAGTTAAATCTTAATCTAAGAAATTAAATTAAAACCTTTTTTAATATTATACATGAAATATTTAAAAACAATATTTTGGGTTTCCCATGATTTATTAATTTTCTCTTTTGTGCCCTTTTTTGTTGGTGAAGATAAAATTCGTCGTTGAGCATGAGTTTATACCAGATTTATCTATAAATTTTTTTGAAGATTTTTTTTTTTAATTTAAAATTTTAATAATAGAATAACAAATCATCGACTTTTAAGATAATAATTGTTGAGACGGATTATTCTAATAAGCCGAGTTTGTTGCATAGTCCAAAAAATGATGTAAATGACTGCTTACCCACCTGTTTGCTGTCAAACAAAGGCATGTAGCCATGGCCAACAAATATTACGTTAGGGGGTAATTCCGTCTTTTAACATTGCCATGCAAGTTTTTGCTTCTTCTATAATATTCCTAAATATAGGAGAGGGATATAGATGTAATTTTACAATTGTTTAAAATTCTGCATATAAATACCATTGGTTTTAAGGGAGGAAGCCGATCCAAACAATTTGCGTTTCTTCAGCGAAAGACGATATTTGTAGTTATTGAAAATGGCGGAGAATGGTCCGAAGAGCAAAGTTCTGATCATCGGCGGCACTGGCTACATCGGAAAGTTCGTTGTTGAAGCGAGCGCCAAGGCCGGACATCCTACATTTGTTCTCATCAGAGAGAGCACCATCGCCGATCCTGTAAAAGCAAAACTCGTGGAGAATTTCAAGAATTTAGGCGTTAAATTGATTACTGTGAGTTCAATTTGAATGAATTGTGATTTGATTGATTGATCTCTGCTTTTTCGATATTCTTCGTTAATCGTAATTGAAATCAGGAATGTGAGTTGATTTTAATTGTGGCATGCAGGGGGATCTGTATGATCATGAAAGTTTAGTGAAAGCCATTAAGCAAGTGGATGTTGTGATTTCGACTGTTGGGCAAATGCAATTGGCAGATCAGAGTAAGATCGTTGATGCGATTAAAGAGGCCGGCAATGTCAAGGTAACGAACTTAATTACTCATTGATTCTCACTATTTGCTTTCTGAATTTCAATTTGCTTTTATCTTCGATTCAATATATCTGATCGTGTATGGCATGATTCAAGTTTGTGAAATGAAATCATCTGCTCCACGGTTAGACATAGAGTAACAAATTTCTGAACTCTTTTTCAACTTTGGTTCTTCCTGACATATTATTTGAACTAAACTTTCGGGTTTTTCTTTTTAATACAAAACTAGTTTATAAATTGAAAGCAAAATTATCACTTATTACATAAATATTTGAAACACAGCAACATTTAGGGACAAAACTCATTATTTAAGTAAAAAGACTATTTAACGTCAAAATTCAGTTGTTTATCCATGTTATATGACAGGAAATTCAAATTACAAATATCTTAATCTCTAAAATGCACATACTATATGTCATTAAAATTATTAATAACGGGATGCTGCAAATATAGTTATTATTTTTCAAATCAATATATATTCAAGTTCTCTGTCTTAAAATGGTAAATTTTTTGTTTAATTTGGATATTTAATAAAATGTTGATATTCATGGAAAAGATCTCAAGTTGGGAGAAATGATGATGAGAATATTGGTAAAATATCAATGGTTATGAATATTTATAGAAAATAATAATAATAAAAATAATAACAAACAAACAATTTACACAGGTAAATAAGCTAAAAAGGTAAATTTATTTATATTTGTTCCCATTTTATTACTTTCTTTTTCATTTTAATTTATGGATCGTTGCTTCTTTTAAGGATATAATGAATATGACGACTGAGTTCTTATATTTGGATGAAAATTTAATTCTAGATAATAATTTGATGACTAATATTTGAAATGCTAATATTTGAAATGAACGAGAGTAAAAAAGATGATAATTAAGAAAGAGGGGTTGTTTAATTTTGAGTAAGATGGATGCAGAGATTTTTTCCATCGGAGTTTGGAGTGGATGTGGATCGACTCCACGCAGTTGAGCCAGCAAAATCTGCACTGGCCGTAAAGGCTAATATCAGAAGGGCCATTGAAAGGGAAGGAATACCTTACACTTATGTCTCCTCCAACTGTTTCAATGGCTACTTCCTCCCCACTCTGATGCAGCCTGGACTCACCTCCCCTCCCACTAACAAGGTCATCATTCCCGGCGACGGACACCCCAAGGGTCAGTCACTATTTATAAACCAACAATACTTAGATGCATTTTGTATTACTTTGCGTATCTATATCATTTTACTACTTTGTTCTTTATACTCTTGATTTTGGTTTATTTAGTCTTTTTACTATTTCCATTTTAGTCTCTGTAGTAAAATATTCAGCGAAAAAGGACCTTTCGATTTTTTTTTTTTTTTTTTTTTGAAACACTCTGTGTTTGTGTTTGTATTTGTATTTGTATTTGTAAGTGGTAATTTTGGTTGACAAATAAAACAAACACACAGCAATATTTAACTTGGAGGAAGACATCGGGACTTATACCATAAAAGCCGTGGATGATCCAAGAACTGAAAACAAAATATTGTATATCAATCCTCCCAACAACACCTATTCTTTTAACGACCTCGTCGCTCTGTGGGAGAAGAAGATCGGCAAACCCTTGGAAAAGCTCTATGTTCCTGAACACCAAATCCTTAAGGACATCCAAGGTCAGTCTTTCTTAATTCAACCAATTTTTAATCCATTCAGTTCTGAGCAGCTTGTTTGAATATTATGAGTGTATAACATCTAATTAATGGACAATAAGAATAGGTGAGGTAACTTCTTAGAATCATATATATCTGATACACATTGTGAACTAATTGGCAGAGGCTCCAGTTCCTTTGAATGTGATATTGGGTCTCAACCACTCAATATTTGTGAAGGGAGATGAGACCAATTTTGAAATTGAACCATCTTTTGGAGTGGAGGCTCCAAAGCTATACCCTGATGTCCAATACACCACAGTGGATCAGTATCTCTCTCGATTTGTTTGAATCAAAATATATAATTAGAAGAATTAAAGTGAATAATTTGTGGGCGTTGAATGTTCTGTTCTGTGTTTTTGGTTTCTCTGCCCTTTTGTCATTCGATATCTGTAATGTACTATGTAATATGCTCACCAAGGGGTGTTTTTTATGATTAATATACAGCATATGGTTCTCTTTTCCAAAATATTGATGTACAAATGTTTGTTGATTTTGTTATAATTTTTTAAGATTTTTTTTAATAATTATATATGTTTCGAGGTATAGCGTATGGCTCAATGATTAAATATATTATTTTCATTGATTGGATTGCTCTATCTTTTTGTTTAGGTAGATAATATGACAGCATAGATCATCGAAGTTTTAACCTCGAAGTTGATAATACATATTGATGTCACTTGAATTATGTTTATTTTTGCTAAAAAGTATTGTTTCTAACTTTAAATATGTACAATTAATACTTTGATTTTTTTTTTCACATCGACTTATACCCTTTTGTAAGTTTACTAATTTAAAGTAATAATTTGATGCAATTTAAACTATACTTATTTTCATGTATCCTTTCAATCATTAAAGAAAAAAAAATTGAGGAAAAGTCTAAACCCTCAACAATTATTTTGTTCCATATAAGAAAAGTCTTTCACAGGAACAACTTGTGATTGAATACTTGAGTGAATGACACAAATATGGGTGTAGTTTAGGACGGACTTAATTATTTTTCATCCATGCGTACTTTAAAATTAGGATGTTTTTAAATAGTTTATACATCAATTTTTACCTTCTATTTTGCTAATTCTAAAATTGACATACACGAGTGTAAAATTGATCATCGATTCATCGACAATTTTCAAACGTAACCTTAATAAATGCATAGCGTAGTCCATTTTATCAAATAACCTTAACAACTGGCTATTGTTCTTTTTTTAAATAACACACAAATTGCTTCCTTTTCAATTCAAAAGTCTTTTCCATTTTAATATTGTTTATTATTTATTAAAATGCATAGCAATCAACTTAATTAAATAATTAATTGCTGCTCCACATTTTTCTAAATAAAAGCTTTTATGTGAAGCTCTATTTTTAAAAATTATTAATTCCCTATGGTTTACTTCAATTATGATTTACTCCATTTCATTTTTAGGTATACTTAGATATAATAAGAAAAAAATATTGTTAACGTCAGCATAACTCGACCGACAATCGACATTGACTTTTATTATCAATTTTAATGTTTGAGGTTCGATCTCTCACCTAATAGATTGTCAAAAATAAATAAATAAACAAATCTATTGATTTTGCAAGTTTAATTAACCCAATAAAACTTAGTTTGAGATTGTTATAGATTTTTAAACAATTGGTGTTTTAAAAAGATTCTTTCGTAGACTTAAAAGTAAATTAGTGTTGGATAAATACTTAAATTGTCGTGATTTCGTTCTTAAATTGCAAGAGTTTTCATTATTATTTTTCAATACAATTATTTTTATTTTTTTAATCTTTAATAAGAATTATTTTTGTCATGTACAAGTACAACAGGAGATTTCTATAATACTATACCAATAAATGGGAAATGTTGTTGAGAATTGTTTTAATTAGCTGAACAATTAAAATAAAATTTGTTGAGAGATTAGAATGAAAACTTAAATAATTGCAGTTGAATTATTAGTACAACAACTAAAAAAATTATTAAACTAATTAAATTATAAGTCAACTAATTAATTTTATATTACCGAATATTAGAATAACTGGTTGAAAAAATAAAACCAAAAAGCAGTAAATAGAAAGGCAATACGTTTATTATAATTAATTACGTTTATTATAAAGGTAAAATATTTACAAACAAATTCCTTTTTTTCCCTTTTTTATTTACCAAAAGTGTCAAAATAATTTGTATTTTGCAACTCAACCATTTGTGATTTTTATTTTGAAACAATACAATATTCAGAGATGAATAATGTTATTTCCTACCCTTAATTAATGTGTGCTTCTCTCAAGCCCTTCAATGTCGTCAATATGACTTTTCCAGCATTTGCCATGAACCTCCGTACCGGAATGGAGTTGCCTGGAGCCGGAGTTGGGGCTGGCGATGACGCCTGTGCTGTAATGGGTTTCGGAATCGATGCCGGTGCACTCTGTTCTTCAGCCAAAACTTTCAACATCTGATATTTTCTTGTCAATCCAACGACTTTTCTACTCATTTCAATACCTCTATTTTTCCCATCTGCTCAAATAGAAAAATAAGCTATCATAAATCAACACAAAAGTTATAGAAATTGAAATATTGTGTTTCATCGATCCATCAAATTGTTTTACTTTTGGTCTTGAGTTCTCCAGATCATTTACGCCAACGAAATCAAGTTCTTGCAAAGTAGTGACAATATGATACAATAGTTTTTTTAAAAAAATTAATTTCTATGTAAAGAGTTGTTTTTCAAAAACTAAAATTTGATCAAACAAAAGAAAAAAGCAAAGAGTATCAAACTCATTGCTAGCTAGTACTTGAACAAGAACGTTGCTAAATGAGACTTTACCTGTAGATTCGAACGAGACCGACGACAGTTTAGAATTCTCGGAAAGAAAAACGAGAGCGGGAGTGAGGATGGTGAGGAGAGACCAGAAGAAGAAGATTAAGACATAAGCTCGAGGGGTCATTTGTTGTTGAGAGAAATTAGCAGAGAGAACAAAAGGTTTAAGAGAATAAAGTTTTGGTTTAAAGGGAAAGGGGAAATGGTATTATGGAGTTGGTAAGTGGCAATGGAAATCCCTAATTGTATTAGCTGGCCATGTTTTATGTAACCAATTTTATTTTTTAAATAAATCTATTGTTCTATTCCATTCCATTTCATTTCAATTCAATTATTTTTATTTATTTATTTTTCTTTTTTTAAAAAAAAAAATCATATAGGGAAGTCAAGTTAGTTGAGAACTAGTTGTTGGGAAGGTTGTTATCACTACTTCTAGGGTTTTACTTTTAGATACAAATACAAGTGGGATGTATAATCAGAGAATTATTTCAAAAACTGCTTAATAAAATACAATAGTTGAAAATGGAAAAAAAAAAAAAAAAGTTCAATAAATTCAAAATTAATTAGTCAATTTATTCTTATATGCCAAGCAATGTTTATGTTAACTCCAACCATATGAAAAAGACAAGTTTTTGTGATTTATTGAATGTTTAAAAAAAAAAAACAAAGTTTTGAGACACAGATTCATAACTTTATGCCCTGATTGTACTTGCTGGTTTGGTTGATTGATTAATTTGAAAATGTACTTTGCAAAAGATTTGTCTAAGTTACATTTCTAATTAGTTAATGGTCTTGTTTTTAGCAAGTTTGTTCATCTTTTTCAACTTATTTCTTCTTCTGTTATTGCTTTGGTGCTACATATTGCCTCCAATTCTACTTTTATTATTTACACAAATATATTTTCTTATTTCAACGAGTGTCTGGCAGTAGTAATTGCTATGATCATTCCATTCTAGAGGTAAGGAGATTCGATCCTCTATTTCCACAATTGTTCTACTTCAAACAACCAAGGGGACTAAATTAAAAATTAATTTCTAGCAGCTTTACAAATGTAAATGGATAGTTAGGCACCATATCTAATAATATAATCTTGAAATTAAATTGGACATGCCACCGACTTTAATGTTAAAAGATGATTAAAATTTAAATCTATTATTTCATCAGCACCCTTAGTCCATAAGCACGCATAGGTTGAATTAAGCAGGCAAATACTCAAACCTTGTATACCTCAAAAGGCCAATTCCATGACTTCCTGTCATTTAAAATATCCCCAATGTTCACTTCGCCATTTCAAAGCAAAAGAAAATCAGTACCCAACAAATATTAATTGGAAATTTAATTTTTTCCCCAGCAGAAAAAAATAAAAATAAAGATACAAAAAAAAAATAAAATTATAAGCCATATTCTATAGTAATAGAGCCTAAAGAGTCCTAGAGACAAAACAAACACAAGAAGAGAAAAGGTCCATATAGGATGTGTATTGTGGTCAACACAGAATTGAGAAAAAAGCTATTACAATATCCATATTACCACCACCATAAAAGCTGTTTCTTCTCTTCAACCAGTGTCCTGAATTCGTACTTGTCTGACAAGAACAACAAGTGCTTGTTTAGGAAAAACTGAAAGAAGAGTTGGGAGTGCTGCACACTTCTTCTGTCTACTACTAACCAGATGGGAATGATGAAACTTTAGTCTCTTGAAACGCCACTGCTACTTGCAGAAGACCTCTTTCCCGTATATTTCTGCCACAAATACAAAAGGAGAAAAGTTAAATAGTTACAATATTTGAAACCACCTTACAGAATTACCACTACCCCTCTCTCTATCTCTTGCCATGGGATAGAAAGGAAAGTTGAGTTATGAAGTTTGAAGCTAATATATTTGAAGGAGTATTTGGGGTGTTAGAGTTGTGAAGATGAAGCTGCTCGAGAAATTTCATTGATAAATGTGTAACCAGATTGAATACCATTGAAATTAGCAGGGTGGAAGTTTGAGCTATTTAATTTCGGCTTATGAAATCGGTGGCCCGGCCAAACACCACCTCAGTGTTTTGTCTTCGGAGTGGGAAGGATATCTTTCACTCTCAATCCTCCTTCCTAATGACCATTGGATATAGCCTCTAAATGCCTTTTGTAACTTATCTTTCAAATTCTAATGGATTCATTAAACCATTAGTCAAATAAGATTATTTTCTCTCAGGGATGGGAGTACATGACTACTCATGATTTTTGTCCCAGGAAGCAGGATGGGTGTTAAACGAATATTAGACAACAGGAGAAGTTCTATCTATATGCGAGAGGTGTCTCACAGTATTTTTTCCCTGGGTTGGGATTTTATGGCTACTCTGTCTAAATATGTGTGTGGTTTTTTTCCCCGTGTGGCAGGAGGGTGCTACTGATTTTTGGCCAAAGTTCTCCATCTGGAGGGTGTTTTATCTGTACTTTCGCCCTACTCCATTACTATTAGCCAAGGGTTCTAGTTGCCTCACCTGTTTTCCAATGCTGAAAGGAATGTATTTGTATTTGATCATGTGCATGATTTGGCGCTTCATTGTCAGGACAAATAGAACAATCCAATAGCAAAGAAGAATGGGCCAGAAAACCGGAACATCAAATAGCGAGAAGAAGGTCATGAGGAACGCAATACAAAAGGCTTTGGTGATGGCGTACCTGAAAAATAGAAAGGAAAAAAGGTTTAAGGGTCCATGAAGTCCATATCAACTCAACAGTGCACATTTCATTCCAACCCCGTGCAATGAGCATTCGCCATAATTTGACACTTAAAAAGACTAAAAGCCCACCAGAATCATCAAAGCCAGCCAGTATATAATGCACAACTCATGAAATCTAATACAGTTATAGTAATGCCTCACAATTCAATGAATGCACATCCTCAAGAATGCCATGTGTCGGAAATAAGGATGACAACTGACGAGAAAAAACATGTCCACCACCATAATTATCAAAGTCACCCCGTCTCCATGCAATGACAAATTTTAGCAATATGTTTACACTTGGCAAGGAGCAACTTACAGAAGTACACGTTACGCTGTACAAGTAACTAAACAAAACTATTATCCATTGATGCTCATTCCGCCCAGAAAAAGGATAATTTGGATATAGACATAATATATGTTCCCAACATAAAGCCTGTAATGTATACGAGCATGTAAAACAGATATAATCTTTTCCCAATGCAAGTTATCTGTGTTTATCAATAGTAATACGCAAGTTATATCAATGGTGATATATCTAACTCTCCGATTACAACATTTCAAAATAAAGGCAAGGAAAGAATACCAAATGCTGCAGCATATGATAGTATTCAGCAACGACATCTATTCAACTAAAGCAGCCAGAACCAAAGTTACTAGATAATTCACCAAAAACCAATTCCGAAATTAAAACACAAACAAATCCCAAAACCGAAAATTACTAAAGTAGGTAAATGGAAAGAGGAATACCAAAACTTGAACTCCGGAAGCCGGCGTATGAAAGGCCTAAACTCATCAGAACCTTTAGTAGGCAGGGAAGCTCCATCCAAGACATCGAGCTCAGGATCAACCTTGGGCGAAAGAAACCCAATCAAGAGATTCAAGATATAGATTCCCAATCCATAGGAAACAACATAAAACCCTTGAACATAGAAAACACGCAACACATAAATGGCTGCAACAAGAAGGGTTCCCAACCACCTCTGGACCGGGTGAGGAGTGGATCGATCCAAGTAATATTGAAATGCTCTAGCAAAATCGTTTCTCCACTTGGCCAGAGGTGCTACTGCAGATGCCGTGTCGCCCCCAACTCCTTCCATAAAGACTTATCCCCTGTAAAAGAAACGGGCATTAGGTTAAGAAAACACGATCTAAAGGGGCAAAAACAAGAGCATCAATCCAATGGATTGTGGATCTAATCTACAACTTGAAACATAAGGAGAAAGGGAATGTGAGTAATCGGAAGCATAAATCAATGGAAGTAAGGAAAGAGTTGGGCAATTGAACAACAGAAATCAAAGAGTAAATTGAAGAAGTAGGGTTCAGAAAAGGGAATCGAGAAAAAAAAAAAAAAAACAGAAATGAAATCGAAACCTAACCTTGAAGGAAGTGGAAGAACAGTAAATGGAAAAAATTGAGAGCGAAATTGGGAAGACGATGAATGAAGTGGAATCCGTTTGCCTCGTTTTTTCAATCGCTTTGATTTTTCTTTTCTAATTTCTACGATGAATCCGTGCTTTCGCTTTGCCTCGTTTCAACCAAAATTAATATTCTCTCAATTTGTTTTTTCTTTTTTTTCGTATTATCATTTATCACTCCCTCCCCCACGCCTCTCATTTCATTTCTTTAATTAAAAATAAAAAAATAAAAACTAATTTATTTCAAGATTTTAGGTTCAGGGGTTAATTTTGAAAATAATGGGGATTTTAAAAGTATTGACAAAAAAGAGGTTAGGATGAAAGTATTGTAAAAAATGGGGTGAAAATATGGAGTCGTGGAATGACTGGAGTATTTGACTGAAACCTTGTAGTTAACAGCCACATGCTCTAACCAACTGAGCTATCCCAGCACCATCTGATATTATGCCAAACAGAAATTTATTTAATTAATTTTTAACCTTCTTATAAAATTTTTAAACCCTAAACCCACACTACAGAAGGAAAATAATAAATAAGAAAAAAATCCATCTACTCCCACCCATGCCAATGCCCTTTCCTAGAATTGATGCCTTGCATTATGTTGGGAGTTGATATGCAATATAATTAAAGAGGTCACAAAAGTGATAACAAATTAGTGAGTTATATATGGATGTATGTGTTATCATACACCAAACTTGTATCAACCCTTTGCATCATTTCAAGTGCTTCAATATTTTTGTTTTGATCCTAACTTGGTTGAACTTGTGTACCTGCAATTTTTGTCAGCACAAGAAACCTTGGCCTTACTGATCAGATTTATGGTATTGGCTTTGGACCATTTACCAAAGATTTTGAACAACTGGCTAGTATCAACTTTTATCTTTTTTATAACAATTGGCCAACTCAAATAAAATAAGCTTGATCATAACCCCTAATACAAGATACCACTATTTCTTGGTAAAATAAGCTTGATCTAATTAAATGATTAAAAAACTTGAGGTTTTCACAGTAAAATCTTCAACTTAAACACATTAATTTATTAAGTGAAAATGTTAGATTAAATACATATTTATTTCAAAGCTATCTCATTTAGAATAAAGCTGCCAATTATAAAACTTAATTCTATGGTTTTTATGTGTAAGTGACCAACTAACATAAAAGCAGTGTTGGAGTGCAGTCCTGAGAAAGAAAGATAGAAATGGATTGGAATCTTTCATAAATAATAATCCCAAAGGCCACGGCCTACACAAAGGAAAGGATATATAATAATCATACAAATATTCCAACTATAATTGGCAGCTAAAAATAATAAAAACATATATACTTCATCAGAATAAAATCAAAGAAATGCACCCAAGTTGTGTTAATTATTTATATAACATAAATATTATAGATCAAATTATTGCTCAACATGCTAAAAAGTGTATATTCCCTCTCAAACATTTCACAATTTACATTGAAAATCAGATTGGCTTTTTATTAATTTCTTATCATTTGGAATAATCAAGCACCAAAGACTTCTCCTTTCGATATAGATTCAAAATTATGATGGTGTCCTAAAGGATTTCATTTAGTGTTGGATTAAATTTATTGCAAGTAGCGAAGGAAATATGCAATGAGGACGAACCAACAATTTAATTATATTGAAAATAGTATCAGTGAGTTATTGCGTAGCCTAAGAATTGGATCTAATCCCTCCACCAACCTATAAATTCTCAAGAATTTCCCATTGGTGATGAAGTGATGATATTTTAAGTGACAATAACAGTGTTTTGAAAAGATTTTACGACTCCTTTGGTCGGTCACTTGCACTTTCTCAAGCAAACGGAATCCCCCTAAATCCTTATTCTTCAACTTATTTAATCCCACTATCATCATCTTGAGTATATAAGAAGCACTCAGAGCCCACATTTTCACACCATACCTTGACTTGGTCCTCTCCTTAAACGAGATCCTTAACTCTCTTTCTTACCATTATTTCTTTGCCTTTCTTTACAGTATCTTCACCTACTTATTCTCCTGTGTATTGTAACACAAACCATATCTCTTCACCCTTCAAAACTTTCCATCCAAACTTCCTTTATATAATGGCATCAAGCTCTTTTAAATCTTCACCCAATTCTAGCTCCTCATGGACTCTTAAGCAAAACAAAAAATTTGAGGACGCTCTGGTTTTATATCCTGAGGACACACCAGATCGATGGCAAAAGGTGGCCAGGGCAGTTGGTGGAAAAACAGCTGACGAAGTAAAAAGGCATTATGATATCCTGTTGCAAGATCTCATGCATATAGAATCTGGAAATGTTCCTCTCCCTAACTACAAGCCCATTGTTCCCAACGGTTCAATGTATGGTGATGAGCACAGGTAACGTTCTTACTACTCTTAAGACGAGCTTCTTTTTTATGTCATGTATCGCTATCCTATAGTTTCGTTTCAACCTCGGAAAATCATCAAGACCTTTGAGTATTCAGTTGTTAAGGGAAAAAGACCTTCAAAATAACATGATTCTTACTAGTATCACTAGAAAAACAAGTAATAAGAGAAAAGGTATCCATCTTTATTAGGTACTGAACCAACCTCCCATGTTTCTTCAAAGGCATAATATTATCCATTTTTGGAATTTAAATCCCTAAGGCTTTGTTTTCAGTTTCATCCAAAAACCTTGTACAGATAGCGAAAGTTCAGTTTCATCCCTAAGGCATAATATCTCCTTTCATTTATCTAATGAAAGTTCAAATAGCTGCAAGGCTATATAAAAGGAAATAACCAATCTCAACTCAATTTCTATAAACAGTATGTGTGGAGGAGAGAAAGAAGATGATCATGATATTATTTTATGTCCATGTATCCTTACGTACCACGCTCTCTCTTTTCCTACTCAATTAGCTACAACTTAAATCCCAACACCGACAACTCTCATAAACAAGTCTTTTCTACAAAGACTTCATGCTATTCCTATTATATTCATGCATTCCCCTACCCCTACCCCTTCCTCTTTCTAAGAAAAAGACCACGTGAAATCTAATCTCCCATGCTTTAAATTACTTTGCACGTGGTTCTGTATTTCTGACTTTAGACATCTACGTATTTAATTATAAATCCCTTCTTTTGAAATTTAGATCTACTTCAGTATTTGGCCACAAAAGTAGTAATTAAAAAACTTTTAAGCTAACATGGGTTGCGTTAATTGAACACCGTTGCCTCCTTGAACCATTGCAGGTTTATGAAGAATACCCCACTACCCTCTTGCAGAATTAATTTAAGTTTAACTAATCTTTTTAATTATCATTCTCTCTTCAAACTATTGCAGGCTCATGAAGAATCTAAAGCTCCAATAAGGCAAGGTAATATAGCAACGATATAATAATAAGAGCTGTAGAAGCGTTGTTCTCGATAATTTCAAGAATATAGCTTAGTGTCAGTATTTCTCTACTTTCCCGCTCTGTTGGTCCTTTCTAGCATATAACACTAAACTATTGTAACCTGTGAAGCGAAGTATAATCTATTGTAAGTTGTAATATGATTGTTCATGTACCCGATTTCTCTGCTTTTGTGTACTTCTATCATTACTGTTTCATTCACGCTTTCCAATCATTAAAGAAAAGCTATAGATGGAATGACAGAAGAAGATATGTCCATTGTAAACTAAAAGCTAAATTGACAAAATTGTTAATCTGTAACAAATTTGTAAGTTTAGATGATACTTTTGATAACCTCAATATCTTACAAGTTGAACTTATATAAAAGATTAAAAAAAACATGCAAAATGAGGAGGATAAGGACCCTAAATGAGAAGGATAGATTTGGAAGAATCCCCAGGAGAAAAAGATAAAGCATTTACCCGAATATTGCCCTCTATTGCCTTGTCCGGTCCTTCTTGTCGGAACGGAATAGACTGCGTATCAATTCAAGGTTCCTTCCCGGCAAGTTGGTACAATATAACTAATGTCTACTTCATTCATAGTCCACCTTAATACAACAATTTATACCATCAAACTGGTTCTGTTTATTTTATTGTATGTTTTCAACCATTTTATTTAAACCCAAATATTAGAATAATTCAACTAATTAATTAAAGCAAATATCATCAAATTAATAATTACTTTTTTTTATAAAAAAAAAAAAAGCTAATCTAATTTAGAATTTAATCTAAAAAACCTAAAACGCACTGAATGAACCAGCAGAATATTAAAAAAAAAAAAAAAAAAAAAAAAAAAAAAAAAAGGTATTATTAGATTGTAGTTGAGTGGGATAATGGCCAAAAGTCACATATCTTTTTAAATACATTAAGTATATTACTTTAAATTGACTGCGTAAATGAGCGCTTAGTGTTTGTTTTTTTAAGATTGGAACATTAATCATAATCTACTGCCATTCCAATCCCTCTCTAATCAAACCAATCTTTACTTTTACCCAATCTTTTTTCTTAATATCCCTATGCTAATGACAATTATAAAATCCCTAAACATCTTATTGCCTTTTGCCTAAAAAGTTTTAATAATTTATGGCAGTCCAACTTTAAAAAAAAAAAAAATCATTAAATTTAAGATTTTTTTAATCTTCTTAAAACTCAAAAATTGGAGATGCGGGGTATCGATCCCCGTACCTCTCGCATGCTAAGCGAGCGCTCTACCATCTGAGCTACATCCCCAAGTTGTTGACATTAAAAATTAGTATATTATATATTAATCATATCATGTGACATATAAAAAATTTAGTATTTTTTAAGGGAAGTTTTATGAAACTATTGATCAAATATTATTTGCGTAATTACAAGACAATATAAACAAATCAATATTTGTTTGAACAACATTTTTTATTATAGAATGTTTGGTAGCATAAAAAAACATTTTCCATAATTTTAAATTGGTATCTAATTACTAATTTTCTATTACTGCAAATTTAATTCTCTAAAAATGATTTAGTTAACGAAGAAACATTTTTTTTTTTTTTTTGATAATGTGAATGCTGCAATATATGTTTTCAATGTAGTGTAAGAGTGAGTTTGGATATCTTCTAATGGTGAGAAAGTCGTACTTTATAATTTAAATATTTAAAAATTATATATACTATGAACATTTCATTTTTTATCTTGTTAAATTTATTTAATTGATAAAACTCTAGGTTTCGTTAAATTTTTATCCAAATAAAACATAATTAACAAATAAAACAAGGTAATTTATTATATAAATGTTAGTTGAGATATGAAGATTACGGGTTTAATTAGTTAGAATTATGTTTAAATGATTAAATTAGGAGTGAGTACACAATGCTAAGTGCGTTGAAATAATGAACGTCATACCCATTACACACCCATATTTATTAAGATATGTTCGCCATTTTTCTGACACATATATCTAATCTATATCTTCTCATCTCATAATAATTTACTCTGTCTTATTAAAATTTGGTGTTAATGCATCCACTATTTTAATTAATAATCATTCTCATTTTCTTCCTCCTTTGTTTATTTATTTATTTATTATTATTATTATTTAAATAAGATACTTTATCACGTACTTCATATTTGATATAAATAAATAAAATAATTATAAAAAAAAAGGCCAAAGGAAAGCGTGCCAATGCAGCCAAATCTTGAAAATAAATAAAATTTAAATAAATAAACAAAAAAAAAAAACTCCGGAGTTAAAAAATTTAATAGACTAAAATGACATTAAAAAACATTGCAGTATATACAATTCAAACTAATATTTGAATCTATAAACTCAAAGTCAAGATTTAAAATTGATAGGTTTATTAGCTAATACGTACTAATTAATAGTAAACAATGAGTTCTATTTACGAACTATTAAAAGAGTTATATTCCATTAACTTCGTATTTAATAGATCTTAATTAATTGTTTAATATATTAGTGACCTATCTAATATTTAAACATAAAGTAGATCGTAAATGTGTAAAATACAACATTAAAATGTCGAGTTATTAACGTCTATAATAAACGTTTGAATATTTTTAACATCAAATAGATTAAAATACCACTTCAATAAAAAGAACTAAAATGAGGCCTATTCGTAATAAAGAGAATTTAAGATTTTTAAAAATTAAAATTATCACTTTAGTTCTTATATTTTTACTGATTTTTAAGCATAGTCTGTTACATTACCTTCGTAACTATTAAAAATACTTTTTTTTTGTACATTAAAAATATAATTTCTAACTAATTTTAATAAATGTTATTTTAATTAGTTGTTTGGAAAAAAAGCATTATTTCAGGCCTTACAATAAAATAAATAAATAAATACACGCAAATAACATACATTATAATAGAAGTGATAGAGATTAGTGCCACAAAATGATGGGTTGGTGACCAAATCTAGAAGGAAGTTTGGGTGAGTTCAGCTTTCCCCCAATGATTATAAAATTAAATAAACAAAAAAGAAATATATTATTATATTGTTTCTTAATTAAGTTGATTTTTCGAATCCCCATGCAGTGTTCTGTTCTATCAAATTCAGGGGAAAATAAAATAAATATTAAAGGGAAGCACTTCACTTGGCTAATCATAAAGTACAATTATAGTTAACCCACAACTAAAACATGATTAATAATATATAATACAATATAATTCAACTTAATTCAGCTCATAATTGTCTTAGCTTTTATACCATTACAATAAATTTAGACATTATACAATTAGATCGTGTAAACAAAAATTAGTTGATCATTATTTAATATAGAGTAAATTGTAAAATCACTAATAAAGAGAGAGGAGGGGGGGGGGGGGGGGAATAATATATGTGGGCCCACAAAGCCCATGTCCAATACCAAAGAAAATAATAATAAATAAATAAATAAAAATGAAGTTCATATTTGATGTATTCTTCCAATTTTAGTCAGCCAAAAATTCTGCAAAAGTCATTCAAACTTTCCTATTAAACCAATCTGTTATGTTATTGCTGATCATATGCATCAAACTCCATGCGATGTTGGGCTCGTGTCTTTAATGATTATTAGTTTTATAAAACGGTAAAGGTAATGGAGAGCAATTTTAGGAATAATGGAGTGTATATCGATATTTTAAACTTGTTTGTATATATGGCAAGGTCCATCACTGATAGACTATATATCAATTTTTATTTTGATTTCAAATATTTGCATCGTTTTCTTTTTTAAATACAGAGCAAGCCAATTGATGCAAACTTTGGCTTCTATATTTTCTAGTTAGTCTAACGTTAAAGCTAAAATATGTAATACACTCACATTTTTCTACATAAACATTTGATTTTTTTTTCTAAAAAATATATTTAAACTATTGATCAATTCTCAAAAACAAAAGACCAGAATAGTTAATACCTTTTTTTTTTTTTGCAGCTTTCAAAATTTGAGTTTTGTTTTGAAACACTCTTAAAATAATAAACTATATAAATTTGGAGGGCCCATTACCCACAGGTCCGAGATCGAAACTCTGATACACAGCGGCTTCAAGTGTTTTTTTTTTTTAATTTTAAATAAACCATATAAACGTAGAAGTAATATTTATAAGTTTAATTTACATGATTATTACATTTTATATGCATAATTTTATTAGTTTTTTTGTCCACCGAATATGGAGTAAGAAAATTTGGATTTCTAACTTTGAGAAATTGGATATCATAAACAAAGTCCATTTCGTTAATAGTTTAAACTAAATTTATGTTAATTTATACAAAATAATATTGCTATTGGAAATTATTTAAATTAATATGTTTGAAAAATAAACATTTTTTCGCGTAAGTATTTATTCAAAATTCAAATTATTTATAAATTTGAAACAAAATCTGAAAATTGATAAGTATTTTATTTATTATAGTTTTTTTTTTTAAAAAAAATAATAAAAAAAACTTTAAATTTAAAAAGAGGGGGACATCTTCCTCCTCCCAGTCTGTAGCCTATGGGTAGCCCTATCTTTCATGTACCCATTCCCTATTTTCAACCATAAATAAATAAAGCTTCAAGTCAAATCAGCTTTATATATCACACTCAATCTCACACATCCCTCCAAATCCAAAGGACTCTTTTGGGACCCTCACCATTAAATATTTAATTAACTCTCTAATCCACATATTTTCTTTTTTGCCCTTCAAATTTTACCAAATTATACTTTAATACACCTATCCTTAAAAACTAGGTTTAAATCTTATCCCCCATCCTTAAATTCTAATATTTGCTTATCATTTACAATGTGGAGGTGAGAAATACAATTTTAGAAGACCTAGAATTACAACCCTATATGGCAACCTATAAGCTAAGGGACAGTTTCAGGTAGATAGATTTTATGGAACGTAACTCTCCCAATGAAGGTGTGCAAAGGTTTCCTCGGACCAGGTGGAGAGAGGAGCTTGACTCCAAAACCCCACCTGGCGACCATGGATGAACGTCGACCTTGGTACTCTTAAAGTGTCGATTGTAGGAGATTTGTTTACTCAACAAATAAAAGTTATTAAAATCAAATATCTTCTGACTTTAAAGTTAATTGTACAAATTCTATATCAGTTGAACTATGATCATTTTGACAAAAAAAAAAAAAAAAATCATTATTTTACCTCTAGATTGTATATATTTTTCGACAAATATAAAGGGTGTAATTTAATTTGCTGATAGTTTAGAAAAACAATCACTTTACAACATCTTTATTATTCTACAAACTCAAACGATCGTTTCTCACACTTCGTAACCAATTATAATCGTGTTCGAATGTGTGTATTTTTTCACTACCATATACGTGTGTGCGTGTCGTTTTGGTTTTAAACCTATGTTATCCGTAATGAAATTTAAACCTAAAATCTAATATCTAACTATATAGATGACATAATATTATTTCTTCCTATATCATGGAGTGCACTATAACCTTAAAGCTTTACGTACCCTCATCTAAAATAAATTTTCAGTACAACTCTTCCTTGGCCCCAATGTTTTTCTTTCCAAGAAAAAAATAATAATAATAAATCATAAAAATTCATACTCTATATCATCTATAACATCAAGGGCTTTATTATTATTTTGTTCTTGTCAAAAAGACAAGATTTTGTTCAATGTTTTTGAAAAACAATACATGCATCTTCGATTATCGACATTCATGTCTCTTTCAATATCTATTCTAATTATAGATGTATTTCAAGATAAGATAATTTTTTTATTAAAAAAAAAAAGAAGAAAAGATGAAGCTAAATTAACATGTCACATCATCATTTCCCAAAGCTTAATTAGTAATTTAGTAAAAAAAAAAAAGAAAAAGAAAAAAGAAAAACAAATATGAATAGTTAGGCCCTCTAGGTAGTTAATTATGAAAAATACTAAATAGAAGCATATTTGAGGACTAAACTAAAGATAGGATAAGAAACAATTATTTGATGCATAAACTAAATTGGCAAATTTTATTTTAAGAAACTGTTCTTAGAACAAGACTTGCTTCATGTGTTTTCTTTCCTTTTTTCTCTAACTTAATTGTCCATATATATCCACAAATAATTTACTTAAATTAAAATAAATAAAAAAAAGGGGTTTTTTTTTTTAAATACAAAAAAACATTATTAAAACATGGAGAAATTATTTAAACATGAACACTACAATAATGTGAGTGTCAGACTTTAGAGCATTAGAGTTAAGAAAGGATATTAATTTTAATTCAAAGTTGAATGAGATTAAAATTGGTCCCATTGGTCAGAAATGATGAAAAGCTGTTGAGGGAAAAAAATGATTAAAATAAAATTAAAACCATAAATAATTGAGGGATTAAAATTAATTAAGATGAAGAAGAATCACAAGAAGGTCTCTGACATAAAATCGTCTCTCAATATTCCTTCAATTATATAAACGACGTTATATTCCTCTAATTTAACGTACGTGATTCTTACCTTCTTCAGCAGGCATTGGCCGCCATGGATTCCAAGTTACGATTCATTCGTAATGCCGGCATCGGCGCAGGTACCGGCGATTTCAGGTTCTTGATTTTCATTCTGCTTCTTCACAGTGTTCTTGTTGTTATGCATCCATACTTTCAGAACTTGCCGTTTCACTCCCACTTCCGTACAGAATCTTTCCACTTCTTCTTCATCTTGCTTCTGAATCCTCCATCCCACTTTCTCCGCGAACTCAAGCATCCGATCCTTTTGCTCCTGTGTGAACTTTGTACGGAAACGCTTTTTTGACAAGGAGAAGGAAGATGGCGGCATAACCTCCGCATTGGAGTGGAAAACGTTTAAATCCTCACTGGAAGACTCGTTTCCGCCACCCCCGGCGAAGGCGACGTTCATCGGAGCGATGATTGGAGCAGTAGGACTAGAATGGAGGTTCAATGCCATGGAGAATTTATGGTGTCCGTGAAGAGCGGAAGGAGAGGGTAATGGCGGAGGAAGCTGGAGATGGTTCAACATTAAGCCTCTTCTGTAATTAGGACTGATATTCAATTGAGTCTCACCGTCAATCTCTTTCCGGTGAAAGTTCCGGTGACATTCACAAGCAGCACATTTCAAAGCCTCTAGGGTTCCATCTTCACCACTCGGCATAAACTCTCCGCATCCGTCGTAAATATTTCCCCCAACGCTAGCCGCGTGATTCTTCAAACATTCTCGATATCTAACTCCAGAAACCCCCCCTCGCACCTTGGATCTACCGCCAGAGGAAAAATTACCACCACCACCTCCACCTCCTCCTCCTCCTCCGCCGCCACCGCCGCCAACATTCTCACCGGCATCGTGGTGGTCTGTTTGGATGTGGTGATGAGAACCATTATGAATCCTGTCGGAAGAAGTTTCCCCAAAAATATGACCATAAGCACCGGCACCGGCACCAGAATTAGCTCCAGGCATTATTACTTCCTTCTCTTGTTCTCTCATATCCATACGAGTAAATTCCAAAACCCTAAACCACAGAAACACACACACACACACACAAGAAGAAAAAAAATGGATAAAGGAAAAAAAAAGAAGCTCAGATCTCAAAGAAGGTAGAGGGGTTCAAATCGAAGAATCAATCAGGTACATACATGTAATTAAAATTGAAAATCGAATTAAATTAAAGTGCTAGTGGTGCATGCTCAATTAAATTAATTTCCTCTTTTCCAGTTTCCCCCATGAAATTAGAAAAAACAAGGAAGGAGAAGGAGAAGGAGAAGAAGAAGAAGAAGAAATGGGACCAAGGTAGCTAGGGTTTGGGCGGCATTAAAGAAAGAGTGAAGAAACGAAAGGAGATTAGGGTTTTAGAGAGAGAGAGAGAGAGAGAGAGAGAGTAGAGAGGGGGATGCTTCAAGGGATCCAACAGGCCAGCTACATATCCAACAAGAGACAGGTTGGTTGCTTATGGAGAAGCGAAGGGAAGGAGA
This sequence comes from Cucumis cinereus, assembly GCA_037974625.1. NCBI lineage: Eukaryota > Viridiplantae > Streptophyta > Magnoliopsida > Cucurbitales > Cucurbitaceae > Cucumis > Cucumis cinereus. Next base: position 11,122,130 of record JBBPDJ010000014.1, read on the forward strand.
AAGAAGAAAGAAGAGAGAGATGGGAAGGGTATTTTGGGGAAAAACAGGAAAAGGGGGGTAAAAATGGCACCCAAAGGGAAGGGCAATACACAAAAACAACCGACAACGTCATGTTCATCCCTCTCCCACGCCCTGCCATAAATGGGACCCATTACCCCTTCCCCTTGGGCCTTCATTATTATTTCATTGCTTTCTATTCTCTCTCTTCTCTCTCTCTTTCTATCTCTAAGCACTTGACCATGGTCCATCACCAATGCTCTGTACTACTACTCATCATAACCATACCCCCTTTTGATGCGACCTTACTTCGCTTTCATATTCCCATTTCTTTCTCCCCCCTTAAACCCTAATCTTTTTTATTCTTTCCTTCATTTTACTTATTAACCACTCCCCATCCCTCCCTCCCTCCCTTTTCTCCAAGTTAGAGGTTCTTTCTCCGTCAATACTTAGTACTAAAACGATTAGACTAAAAAAATTGTTACCATTTTGTGTCCACATGTTATTATCTTATCACATCACAATTTGTTATTAAAACCTGAGTGAGGTGTAGAAACATGAGTATCGAGATATACTAAATGTTTTTACTTATTAGTTTGGTTTCAAAACTTGGGAGGAGTGTGTCTATTTGAACTTTCAATTTGTGTCAAATAGATGATTGACATATTCAAAATTTTAAAATTATTAGTTGATCTATTATATATATAAATTTAAAAATTTATATCTAATAAACTCTAACCTTTTTCAATTTTGTACTTAGTAGAAATTAGTAATAATAATAACATGTCAGAGTTCTATTGGAGACAAAATTAAAACATTCATCGATATATATTGGACAAATATTTAGAAGCTCAAGGACATGTTGGACATTTCTTAAAGCATATGGATGCCTATTAGACATTTTTTGAAAATTTGGATTGAGTCAATAAAAAAGTCACGGACTTTAACATGTAATTTAACCATAATTTGTAAATTTGTAATGGGTAGAAATTTAGAAATATAATATTGTATGTGTGTCACTCACATTTTATATTTTGCGAATATGGCAATTTTTTAATAATCCTATTTTCAATTTCTTTTATTATTCCTAAATTGCCCATAATTTAACCCTAATCTTCTTCCTTCTTTCCTCCTCTAGCCGTCGAGTCCATCTTACCCATGGCTCCTCTTCTTGTATTTCTTTTCATTGGTTAGCCTCCTCCGGCGACGATAGCACGACTCAAATACATAACCATTGTGTGACCTCAAACCACCTCGGACCCACAAGCAACGACACCGACCATGAACTTCGACGGGTTGTCCCCGTTTATTCTCAATTTTTTGTGGTTTCATTTGTTCTTGATAGGCTTTATGGATTGATCGATTGGATGCTCAAAAGGGAAAAGAATTGTATTTACATCCTTTTGAATCGAGTCATTTAGCATCCGTGTGAATCCATCCATGGTGCAATCAACTTGTTGACATAATGTGTGACTAAAAAATTTGGCAAAATCTCAAAAATCATTTCACCATACACTGTGGAGTGATTATGATGAGGTTAGGGAGACGAGAGTGGAGGCTGGAGCGATTAGAAAGGTCATGGCGTTGTAGATCAAACTGACTCGAAGGAATACAATTTTGTTGAACAAATCGGTAGGTTTTTGGATTTGGATTTGGCAAATTGGGTTCTTCGAGTTTATTGTCGGAATCATGGTGGAGAGGGGGAGTCGAAGAAACTGAGTGGATAATTTTGAAGAGATGAAATTGGAATATATAAACAGTACTCAGCTATTTAATCAAAACAAAGTGTATCGGTAAAGCGTGACAAGTTCAGTACATTAAGTGTATCAAATTCATCAAATGTATTAAATCTATCTATCAAATAGTATCAATGAAAGTGTACCAGTGACTATCAAGTGTATCAGTAACGAGGACATTTATGACATTTTACATCTTGTATATGTGTGTTGGACTCCGTTTTTACCATTTTTGCAAACAATAAATGTGTGAGTTATGAACTTAATTATTATAATTTATTTAGCCTTTTTTGCAAGCGTTCCATTGATGAATATATATTTGATTTATAGATACATGGTCTATAGGTGTGGTGTTATTAAATTATGGTACCTAATAAGTAGGTATTTGCATAGACCAAGTATTTTCCACTTTAATGTTGTAAGCCTAGGTGTTGAAATTTGAAAATGATCCATATATCTTTGTTGATTAATGAAGAATGAATGATAGGGTAGTTTTTATAATAATAATAATAATAATAATAATAATAATAATAAAGACAAATTTAAAGTTGTGGCTGGGGAAAATGTAGAATATTTAAAGTTATGAAATTTATAAATTGGAATATTTTAAAGTTTTAAGAAGTAAAGTGAGTGAAATATAGGTAGGAAAGTCATAGCATAAAAAAGGAAACAAAAAAGATTTAGACTCCCTTTTTTAATTATAAAATATAAAATAAATTGGAACTTTAAATTTAATATATCCTCGTGACCCTGAGAACTAACAATCGTGTAAGTTTCTTTATATTTGTATTGTTGGCCTATATTTGTTTGAAACTAAACCTCTAATTTCGATGTTTTATATAAGCACTATGTTGTTTGAGTTATGTTCATTCTTTTCATATGATCGTGGACCATTTGATTCTCTTGAAATAATAACGATACTATGAACTTAATTATTCAGAACTTTGTTTTAAAGTTTTTTTTCTTCTTACAAAAAAGGGACAATTCTTCTATTATACACATGTATTCGTCATTTTATGAAAAAAAAAAATAGAGTAAAGATTAAATATTCAATTTGAAAAGTATTATATAATCTAGTGGTAGGAAGTTTAAAAATGAAAATATGAAAACATGAGATTCAAATAATAACATAGTTGTATTTTTTTTATTCAAATATATATTTTATAGCTGATTAAATAAGTATATTCTAATTTAAACATGAGTTATTACTATCTTTATAAATCATAGTTATCTTACCTACTAAATATTGTGTTGACTATAAATTATTAATAATTAATTATTTATGATACTAAGCCTTTAAGCCTTTAAGCCTATATTCTAGTGGTTGTAACTTAACATACTCTAGAAAACTGGAATATGTGTGATAAATAAAATTTAGAATTGAGAGAGAAAATGACATTTTAGTTAAGCACATAAATTAAGGGTGGGGTAAAAAATGGGGGGTGGGGGGTGGGGGTAAAAGTGAAAAGCGAGAGAGAGTGAACAGTAAATGGGATTGTCGCGTTGCATTGTGTGTGAGAGTGTGTGTGTTGGGTTTGGTCGTACAGAAGAGGTTAATTGTGAAAGTGTCTGAAAACAGCACGCTTGCCTCAAGCAATGTCTTTACCTTTCTCTGATGCAATCCATACCTTTTTTCCTTTCTTTCTCTCTCTTTCCACGTCTTTTGCTTTGGTACTTGTTTTCACCCACACTCCCATCATCCCAAATCTTTCAACCAACCCTAATACCTAATTCCCCATTTAACCAACCAAACCCTAACCCTTCTTTTTTTTTTTTAATTGTTACAATTTCTACGACATCATATGCATTATAGTTTAATTTTAACATTTGTGTCGGCTCAATTTTTACAATTGAAAAAGTTTAAATGTATAATTGCAACTACACCACCATAATTCTTCATTTATATATCCAATGTTTGTAAGTATTGAGGAATTTACTGAAAATAAAATCAATTTTGTTTTTTAGTACAACAACTATGGGGTGAGAGATTGAACCTCTAACCTTTAAAAAAGAAGATCGTGCTCATGCAATTGAGTTAAACTCATTTTTGCTTAATTTTGTGTTTAATGATCTTAAACATTCAAGTTTGGATTTAATATATTCGTGAAATTTACTAACACTTGTTTAGATAAAAATTTGAAGACCATGTTATTAGCTTCTCTTTTTTTTTTTCTTTTTTTTTTTCCTTTCATTTTTCTAATAAGTATAGTGTACATTTGTCTTTGTTGGGCTTTGGGGGGAAATTAGGCCCAAGTGTTTTTCATTAGTTAACATAAGATGGGGCCCATATACGACGTCGGGCTATTTTCAATGGGCCTGTTTTACCCTGCCTAATGGCATTCATCACGTGCCTCGATTCTTGTGTTGTGCATGGACCACGATTTCAAAATAACATACTACTGATTTTAATGTATTTAATAAACTTATTTTTACACGCTCTTTTGTTAAGAAACATATATATATATATATTTTTTTTAAAAAAAAAAAAGTCATAAATTACTTTCTTATATATATATATATATATATATATATTGGGAAAATTACAACTAAGTAATTTTGCAATCTCTTACATTGGTGTATTGTGCTTAAGCTAATGACCAAAAATTTAAGGTGGGTGTAGCCAACATTTTCTAAATTCACCCACATATAAATTAAAGCATAGAGAGCAGAACAGGACGAGTTCCAAACGGATCTTCTTTTCTCTCTAAATCCTTTAAACCGTCACAGTTTTTTCCAAATTCGACGGCCATCAAAACGCCCAATCCGCCGCCGGCGAGCTTCTCCTTCACCGCCCATCTCTTCACTTTTCCCGACGTCGTTTTCTGGACATTTCCCCTTTTCACCAAAACCACAACCCCTAATCCAATTCCCTCTTCAATCAACACCGCTTTTCTAATATCTTCGCATATTTTTCTCAGCAATTCGGGGTCGTTTCTGTCGCCTCTCTGCATCTCGGCAACTACGGCGATGGTCTCCGATATCTTGACGGCGGCGATGCAGCCGCCTCGAAGATAGGCGGAAAAATTGTTGTAAGATGTGGATTCGATGTAATGAGGATGGATTTGTTGGTTGTTGTTGTTGAATTTGATTAGGTCTGAAGACCGGCCGATGACGAAGAGGAACCTGTCGGCGCCTTTAATTATTCCTCTGTCGCCGGTGCGGACGAAATTAGGGCTTGATTTGTTGTTGAGTTTATTGTGGAATGTCTCTCTGGTTAGAGATGGATGGCCAAGGTAACCTGGAGGAGGATAAGTTTTTGTTTTGTGAGACCTTTCTTTTTAGACTACCAATTCATAAGATTATTTCAACAAATAATATACTTCTAAATTTTTTACTTTATTATATAGTTTTTTAAAAAGTTAAATTAAATTCCAAACTATAATAAAGTAATTTTTAATTTTGTTTTGTAATTTTGGTCAGAATTCCACATTTATACTTCTAAAAAAATTAGCGAAATTAAATTTAATTTTTTTTAAAAAAATCAATAAATCAAATTTAACAAGTAAAGTGAAGTAAATTACCCACGGCATTACTAGGCGAGGAGACCCAAATATCTCCTTCAACGCCATCCTCAACCGCCTCCCCAGTTTCTTCACTGACAACCACCACCTCAATCTCCTTACACATCCCATCCCTCAACCTCCCACTTGGCAATAACTTCCGGTAACTCGGCATCCCCGGAAACCAACCACCGCCACACCACGCCGTCGAAACAAAAGTACAATTCTCCGCCAACCCATACGACGGAGAAACACAACCCGGGTCCAACCCAACCGCCTTGAACACGTTCACAAACTCCTCCACCGTAGACCGGTAAATCGGTTCATTAATCAAAATCAAAATCCTCAAGCTCCGCAAATCCAAATTACCCCCCCGCCCACTTGAATAACCCACCCGCTTGAGTACGAGTGGGAGAGTGAAAGACGGCACGGGAGTGCACGTGGCTTTGAAAACTGTGATGAGGTGGAGCCACGTGATTGGTTGGGTGACGAATGAGATGGGTGAGGTTAGTACACAGGTGGCGCCTGTGATGACGGTTAAGAGAAGGAACATAAGGCCACAGTCGTGGTATTGTGGAAGCCATGAAACGATGATGTCGTTTGGGTTTAGGTCATAGGCTTTTCTTGCCGCACGGACGTTGTGGGCGGCGGCGCCGGCGGTAATCACCACCGGCTTGGGAATTGCGGTGGCGCCGGAGGTGTATTGGATTAAATAAGGGTCGTCTGGATTACAGCCGGAGTATGAGGAAGAATGATAAAAAAAGGATTGGTGTTTGTGTTGATTGAGCTCTGATTCTTTGTGGGGTGGTTTTAAACTCTCCATTGAAATCCATTGTACGCTCTTCAATAACAAAGCCACCTTCTCGTCGGCCGAAGATGAGGAGATATACCTATATATACATATATATATATAAAACTGAGAGCATCTCAAGTAGAAAATAAACTCCACAAAGAAATTGTGGATAAATATAATATTTTCACAATTAATTAATTAATTAATACGATAAATCTAGAGTATATTCATCTAAATATAGAAGTCACGTTATTATTTTGTTAAATAGTTAGTAAAATTCTAACGACAAACATCAAATTAAGCTTTTTAATAAAAGTTCAAATACTCAAACAAATGTTTTAAAAAGTTTAGAAATTAAAATACAACAAGATACAAAAAGTGTATCACAATTTTTGAGGGTGGTACTTGAGAGACAACGTGCAAGTTTTATTGTTAACAAATGTTTTTTAAAAAGAATTTTTACCTGGTAATTTATTTTTATTGAAATAATTACTTGGATTGCATGACAGTTGTATTTGAGAGACAACATGCAAATTTGGGACTACTAGGTAGTACCAAATTTTTATATTGCTACAATTGTCTATCAAGTTTTTAAGAGAAGAAAAAAAAAATATGATTAGCAGCATTTCATGTAACACTTGGTGTTGACAGTGATAATTTTTGTTTTTGTTAGAATATTTTTAATTTTCTTTTAAGGTGATCGGTAAGAATAGATACAGTTAGGATGCATTTAGTATTAAATAAATAAAAACTAAGGTTTGTTGAAAACGTACCGAAAAACGGTATTGATGTAACATTGGTGAGCTATGGCGGCACGGGGGTTAGTCTGGTAGAGAGCTCTAGCAAGATGGTGACAATTTTCATTCTCAGAAAAAACGTCAGGAGGGCTGATTGGGACACTCACTAGCCCAGCTCTTTGACAACCATATATTAGTTGGACAAACTCCAGCCCCGGCGAGCACAATACAACCACCGTATCGCGCCGCCGCAATTGCCGGAGCAACTGTTCGGAGATTTTCTGAACCGAATCGTGAAGTTGCCGGTATGTCAGAATTGAGGCTTCATTTATGGCCTCGGCGGTGCCATGATCTTCTGACCAGATGAACGCTGGCTTCGACCGGAACGCTGGAAGACTCGCCCAAACTGGGAGATACCGGTCCACCACCGGCTGATCTGGGAATAAAGGATCAAAATTCTCGTATAACATTATTATCTTATAGATTTCTTGTTTTTCCGACTATGCAACTGATTTGCCGCATATTGCCCAATTTATACTAAGAAAAAGTCACCAAATGCCTTGATTGTTGGGTTACACTCAAGTTAACAAGAAATTAAACTATAAATCTGGATTTATATAATAATTGACACAAACAAAAGGTATAATAATGTTTACGGGCAAATCAGCTCCAAACATATAATTTATAATAATGCATTTCTCTTAATTATGAAATTAAAAAATAAAAAAGTATTTGAAAGAGTAATTAAGTTGCATGAAATAAGCATTCATTCAAAATGGTAAATGAAAGATGACAAAGAAAAAAAAGGGTTTAATATTTGGTCCCAAAGCAAGAGTTAGTCGAAAGGGATATACCATGAGAATATGTGACATTGCAAATAAAAGCTGCCAATGCCAACTACAAACAGACGCCATACCAAAATTAAAAAACACTTTAATTTATTGTATATCCTAAAAGAATCTTCCTATTATTTCTGATAATAACTAAGATCAGATGGCCATTAAATTGCTCAATACCCCATCGGGCTGCCTAATCTCACGACAAATGAAAGATGCCATTACATGCATTTTTTATTATTTCAACTTTGATATCAAAATTATCCATTCCGGATATTATCTATTTTTGTAACGTGTCCAACCACAAATCTCCACGTGAGAGATCTTTTTTTCCAACGATTTATGTATTTTTGTAATATTTGTGTTTTCATTTTACGATCGAATGAGATGCATGAAGATAAATATAGTTAAGTATTATTCTTCAATATTGGGTTGACGTAAGCTCTTATGTGGAGAGAATTTATATTATGGTATGATTTTATTTTGTCTTGACTTAGCTTAGACTTATTGTTTGTAAATGAATGTATTAATTATGTCAAATTTCATTTTGTTTTATACTATTGGTGGGTGTCCGAGAAATTTGATGAATTTGACAAATTTGTTCGATCTAATGCTAGACGTATAGATTAGATTGATATGTATGTATGTGTGTATGTATATATTAAATTTTTTTGAGTCTATAGTCTTGTTGGACTCACTACTTTAGGAATCAAGTTGGTTTATGTTTCTCTCAAAATTAGTTTAGAATTAAATTGAATTTTAGCTTAATTAAGTTGATAATTTTATATAAATGCTAATCACAATTATTATGTTTTTATAAGTAGAAGATAGGAATGTAAAAAAAATAAAAGTTTAGTTCTATAAATTTATAATTTTTAAGCTTGGAGGGCGAGGAGGGATACAGATGTGAGATTAAAGGGGTTGGGCCTTTTGTTTTGTTATTGGGCTTTCTCTTCGGTGGGCCAAACTAAAGTTTTCATTTTCTGTTTTATCTCAGAATTTTCTATACATATTTATCTAAATAAATAAGTTTAATTAGTCTAAACTTTCATTCGAAACATTCTCACTTTTATTTTAGATCACAACAAAATTCAAATATGGGGTTTTTAAGGAAGCAATCTTTAATTAAGGCAATGGTAATGATTAAAGGGAAGAGATTTGATGATTGACAAGGTGAGACGTAGACGTGCAACTTAACTTCTGTATCGTTTTTTATTGGTCAGGTCTAAGGACCCATTTAGAGTCGTTTACCAAACTCGAGAGTTTAATTAAAGTGATCATTTTGAAACATTATAGACCACCAAATAGACATTAATGTTAAATATCAAGAACCAAAAATGTATTTTGTCCGAAAACAAATTACCTATGTAGAGTAAAGTAGAGAAAGTTACTTGTTTTCTAAAACCCTAAACCCTAAACTCACTTCAAACCCTAAACCCTAAAAACCAAAAAAATAGGTGAGATGCCATGCCCACATTTTTTTGTACTTCAAGTTCATGATCATCGATTGTGCTTATCATCCATTTCAAACGTGTACTTCCTTACACAGTTGCAGTGTTATAAATTCAAGGGGTGTTAGGTCCACAAATATTTTAAGTTAATATTAAATAACTCAACTTTTTTAAGTTTGCGTATTTATCGATGACATTTATTAAGAAACTCCATATAAACTTCTTAATTCTAACATAACTCCATATTTCACAATTCAACTTAATGTCTCAAACACATCCTAAAAGAGCATATTACTTAATAGGACCTCTCAGTTAATTGGTTTTCATAAAACTTGTAAGGTTGACTCTACAAATTAAAGTGGTTATCGATGAAGAGTCTAGTAAAGTCACAATGTAGTTGCTAGAAGATGGACGTTGGATAAAACGATGAACCGAGTTATCTAGTCTACCCAATATTGATCTAAATTGACTAACCATTTGATACCATGGAGGTTAGTTACTTAACTAAGCGAAATGATCAATCCATAAACCTAATTAACACTAAAAGCTGGATTTTAACGTTGTAGAGGACAATTTAAAGATTTTTTTTGTTTCTTTTTTTCTGTTGTCTTGATTCCAATTAAATCCTTAACAAATCCAAACTAATTGAATGATTATGCCAAAAATTCCCTAAATTGGGTCCACATTTCTATTTTAAAAAAACCAAAAACTATTACTAAAGGGGGCTTAGAGTTTCATAAAAACACAAAATTATGCCTAATAAATAAATAAATTGAAATTTTAAAACTTTTGAATTTATGAAAATTGACAAATCAAAATCAAAATCTATTATATACAAAATGGAAAGTTGAAACAGCACAATATAAAGTCAACTTTCATAGACAAGCCATTAAAAATAATAAATAAATAAATAAAATTGTAATTAAGGGTTAGATTAAGTAAGCTTAATTAATGAGATTTCTGGAATATTGTAAGGATGCAGCTTATAAACGTGCCAGTAAATTCAAACCAACCGACTTCCAAAGCTCAAAGAACAAATAATTTTATAGCGCAAGCTGTACTACAACCACTTCAGATTCGATTGAACTCGCCAAATTGCCAACCAGTCGCCACGATGATGCTGAGAAGGTATGGCCCAGTAGAAAATGAAATGAGCCCACAAATTATATATGTAGTCTCTATTTGTATTTTTATACGTATTGGTTGATGTTTGGTTTTTGGTGAATCTGTCCGTTTGTGGCCTAATTTTTGGAGAGAAAGATTGTAGCAACATAATTAGATTTGTGAGTAATTGGGAATATCTTACTCTGGGAAGTTTATGTATATCCACTATTTTCTTCTTCTTTCTTTTCAGTTTCTATATAATTGTTATTTGGTTGTGGCATTTCTACAAACAGATCGCGCGCCAGGTTTGGGGTTTGATTACGATTGATCTTCCTTCAAGAGGATGAGTTTCAGGGATGATAGTGAAGATGGGAGGGACATCAGGAAGCCATTTTTGCACACGGGGAGCTGGTATCGAATGGGTTCCAGGCAATCCAGTTTGATGGGTTCGTCTCAGGCTATTCGTGATAACTCCATCTCTGTTGTTGCTTGTGTTCTCATCGTTGCTTTGGGCCCTATCCAGTTTGGTTTCACGGTAACTAACTACCATTTCCAGTCTTATTTTCCAAATCTCTGAGAGAATTTGTTGCTGTTTGACTACGGATTTTGTGGGTACTGGATTGGAAGTTTATTAGTTCGTTTTTCAGTTGAACCTTTAGAGTTACTGGGTTTGAGTTACTAGAATGAACTAAAAGATCAGATAGAGAAGAGCATTTCTGTTGTAATCGGTTATGTTATAGATTTGTGCTTGTTGGGTAACTCTGGAATTCGTTGCGAACTGTTGATTCTGTTGAAGAAACATTCAGAGTAAGTATTAACTTTGCAGGGAGGGTATTCATCACCGACCCAATTTGCAATAACTCGGGATCTTGGACTTACTGTCTCGGAGGTGTGTCTCAGTTATCTTGTATTTTCCTTTTTCATTTGACATTTGTGACTACAATCATATCTGACCTGATTCATGAAACAGTTTTCTTTATTTGGTTCTTTAAGCAATGTTGGTGCTATGGTTGGGGCTATAACCAGCGGTCAGTTGGCTGAGTATATTGGGCGGAAAGGGGTAATACCGGTTCATTGATTCTTGCTTTAATTTCGTTTTGCTGAAAGATTTCTTCTATTTGGATGATTTAATCATACTTTTATGTGCTTAATTTCAGGCCTTAATGATTGCTGCAATTCCCAATATCATAGGCTGGCTTGCTATATCATTTGCAAAAGTTAGTTTGAAAGAGATTCATTTTGTAAAGGACACTCTTCCATATAAACTGCCAAAATATACCATATATAACCAATTTTGTTATTTATGTAGGATTCGTCTTTCCTTTACATGGGGAGGTTACTGGAAGGTTTTGGCGTGGGAATAATCTCTTATACGGTGCGACATTAATTTCAGCTAGATTATCTCAGATTTTGTACTTTTACTGATGGGAATCTTTCTCCTGTTCTAGGTCCCCGTTTATATAGCTGAAATTGCACCCCAAAACTTGAGAGGAAGTCTTGGTTCAGTCAATCAGGTTGGACATATTTGGTGTTTGTTCTGTGAATTGGTCTTGGGATTAGTAAACATTTTAATTCTAACAACCTCTCAACTTAGCAACTTTCACTTTTTGTGATGTAGCTGTCTGTTACCTTGGGAATAATGCTGTCGTATCTGCTAGGACTTTTCGTACCATGGAGAATACTTGCAGTATTGGGTAAGTTATCTAGAATGATCTTTGTTAGTGCTTCTTGTTGTTTGTTAATCAATGATATATTTATCTTCCTTTCGGCAGACAAATGAAATGACATTAGACCCTAGAAATTGTGCTTATAAATAGTCAAGGGTTAAAGACGTTATGTAATATTGTACCTAAAATGAAGTTGTGGGATGCGGAGGGTGCTTGGCTATTTTCTAATTGCATACTGCTCCAGGCCTACTTCATTTCAAGCACTCTCTCTTTTAATGAAAAAGACATGCTCTGAAATCTTGTCTTTATAAGCGTGGAGTTGATGAAGAACCTATAGTTCAACCTTGTTTCATTATAAAAATAATGCTCTCACCTGGTGAGGAATCCCCATCGACACCAAGCTCCAAATAAAGTTGTAAACATGAGCATCAGATTTTGGTTTGTGGTGATGTTAGAAAGTTCTTTACAGAGTGTGTGATGGTTGTGTTGAACAGTTTCTAATGCCATGCTGACCCCCC
>JBBPDJ010000014.1:11134568-11154156 GCA_037974625.1 Cucumis cinereus
ATCTTTTTGGATTGCTATTAAACTAGGGATGATAAAATGTCATGTACTTGTGTGATCCTGTCCAGGCAACATTAACCACCCTTTCCTCTTTGACATCAGAAAGTACAAACTTTCATTGATGAAACATCACGGCAAACTTCTTTTGCAGGAATTTTGCCTTGTACAATATTGATACCTGGATTGTTTTTCATCCCAGAATCTCCAAGATGGCTGGTAAAAGTCATGACATAAATATCTTCAACTTGATAAATCTAAATTTTATTTGTACATTTTTTTTTTTTTTTATATATATCTTTTATCATCTTTTAGGCAAAGATGGGGATGACAGAGGAGTTTGAAACATCTTTGCAAGTTCTTCGTGGGTTTGACACTGATATAACCGTTGAAGTAAATGAAATCAAGGTGAATACACATGATAATTAAATGAATTGGTTTTTCTTAACTGTGAGCTACGAGTCCTGTTTATTTATACAGAACCATGGAAAGTATGTCTATCTGCTACCATGTCACACCATTGATACGAATAACTTCTTTCGGCTTTTACATGATGCAGAGGTCTGTAGCTTCCGCAAACAGAAGAAGAACTATTAGATTTGCAGATCTGAAGCAGAGAAGATACTGGTTGCCTTTGTCGGTACGGAGATTTTGAAGATTCTGTTTAAATATATTCATACCAAGCCTAGAATTCTGGAACTTACTTTTTCAGCTCTCTCACATTATGCAGATTGGTATAGGATTACTTATCCTGCAGCAACTGAGTGGAATTAATGGCGTTTTATTCTATTCCAGTACCATCTTTGCATCCGCCGGTAATTAAATATATATGGCCCGCATTAACTATTTGGTTTAAATCATATTTTTTTGGTCCCTTTACATTTTTCTTTTGTTTATTTTTGGTCTTTTCTATTTAAGTCTATATGATTTTGATGTCTATTTTAGTTTTGTACTTTTGAAAAAAGAAAATTATCGTAAATGAGAAAATTGTTGAAAATATTTATGAAGTATGGTAAACTTTCATATCTATCACTGAAAGACACTAACAGTGTAAATAACATTACCAAAATTTCAGATCCATAAGTGTATCAATATCATTAATCTATGAGTGACCATCATTGATAGAATCTAAAATTTTGCTATATTTTGTAAATAGTTTAATTTATTGTGCTATATTTGAAAATGCTCCTTTTTGAAAAACAACCATTTTAGCTATATAAAACTCCAAAAGTCAAATAATAACTCTTGGCTGTCACATTTTCAAACAGGTATTACCTCAAGTAATGCAGCTACATTTGGCCTTGGCGCTATTCAGGTACGATCTCAAATTGATGTGCTTAGTGGCTCATTTTCTCTATCTGAACTCGACTTGCATGTTTTTTAGGTTGTTGCCACTGCAGTTACAACATGGGTGATCGACCGAGCCGGACGTCGTCTTCTACTTATTGTGAGTTCCATGTTATTATTCTTAATTCTTTTAATTACTATACGTCTTTGTTAATTATCTTATAATTTTATTTCAGATCTCCTCTGCTGGAATGACTCTTAGCCTTTTGATTGTTGCTGTGGCATTCTTTTTGAAGGTAAACTAGTTCTTTATTTGTTTCTTTCATAGCCTCAAGATTTTAGTGCTGCAATGCATCTAAAAGCATTGCTGTGTTGCAAAATTGATGTCAGGATGCTGTCTCTGAGGATTCCAGTTTGTATAGTATAGCGGGGATCGTGACGGTAGTTGGAGTTGTGGTATGTCCAAGTTTACACATCATTAGAAATTAGTTCCAAAAGTTTGATCCAGTGAGTCAATACGAGATATCTTTCTGCAGGCCATGGTTGTCGCTTTCTCTCTTGGTGTTGGAGCAATTCCATGGATCATAATGTCTGAGGTATGCTCATTGTAATATCTCTCCTTCATCGGTCTTTTTCCTATTCCACTGTAAAATTACATGACCTTGAAATCAGCATGGTTGAGAGATCAATAAAATTATATTCATTTAGAATATAAGCTATCTTATCGGAAAAAAAAAAGAATATAAGCTACAAAATTTTCTAGCAACTTTAAGCTAATTATAGTATTTGGGTGCAGATTCTTCCTGTGAATATCAAGGGTCTTGCTGGTAGTATAGCAACACTAGCCAATTGGTTTAGCGCATGGGCAGTCACAATGTCGGCAAACCTGCTCTTACAATGGAGCAGCGGAGGTATGTTTTCTCAAGTTTTTTGGTCTAACGACGATTTAATATGACAGGATTTGAGTTCTAGTAATGCAATGACATTTGCTCCAAAATTGGTATGAATAGTTCTCGCTTAGGCTATGTCTTAGGCTATGCCATATACACCATTATATATAGAGAGAGGTCTGGAGACTAGTCCCTCCCAACTTTATGCTCTTTATATAATATACACATATATAAAAACTAACGTAGTATGAGTACTATTAGCTAGCGGTAAATCTGGCTGGAAACCCTGCCAGACCCAAGTTCAAACCCTACTCCTTATCAACAAAATTTTTGAATCCACCGCTGTTAACCCTGCATGGACCTAATTAGTTAGCCAAAAAAAATTAAAAAAAATATAAAAAGAAGAAGATGCAATTGATAAAACTGTTAAAGATGGTAGCCACCTGCATAACTTCCTACGAGTTATTTTGGAATAGTTGAAGTGTGCACAAACACTCATGGATGTAAGATAATAGAAATACTGAGCACTTTAAGCTCGAACTAAAGTCAATCTGAGACAACTCATGGGTTTTGCAGGAACATTCACAATTTACTTGGTGGTTACTGCTTTCATGGTGCTATTTGTTACACTTTGGGTTCCTGAGACCAAAGGCAGAACCCTTGAAGAAATCCAGTTTTCCTTTAGATGAATCTTTTCTTTTCTTTTCTTTTCCTATTTGATTTATAAGTTAGGAAGAGGAGGACATGTCTGCTGCCATTCTCATTTTGCAAGCCCCAAACAACAAGTCTTCTCTTTGGCTTAATAATCATTCCGTTTTTTTGCAATCTGTTTTTGCTTCTGTTTTCCCATTAATTTTGTTTATATTATTTGATTACATTAAACTCTATTTTATGTATTTCTTGTTTTTGTTTCAGCACTATATACATTTGACATTTTCAACTACAAAAATGTTTCTTTTTTAATTACAATAAATGTGGAGCATGAGACTTGTGAATTATGGCCTGGAGCATATGCTAATTACGAAAAAAAAAAATCTTTTTTATTTGTTTAGTTTTTTAGAGTTACAAAATTAAGCAGTCTTATCTGAGTTCTAAATTATATTTTTGTTTGAAATGTCTATTTTTGTCTCAAAATTTTTCTCTTTATAAATTTCTTGGAAAATTGTTCCATGAATGATGTAGTTTCTAATAAATAAAAATTTCTAAAAAGAAAAGTTTTGTACTAAAATAAATGAATAAATAAACAAACAAATCAATTGAAAGAATGAACTAAATTAGGGAAATAAAATATAGAACAGACATCACTATTGGAAAAAGTTTTTACTATCTAATTTAATACAAACCAGGAAGGTTAGATCTTATGCTAAATAATCCCTCCCCCAAGACTACAACCGCACCATAATTGATACCCTGCTCTCAGCCAAATCTAGCAACACTTTTTCATACTCTCAATTAATTGTGTGCCCGTCAGCACACTGTTAAAGATAATAAACTGGAGACCTACGGACATTAAGGTTGGGTTCACCATTAATATTTACGAATGTAAATTTATAGTGAGAACAAAATGAATAATTCTTTTCAAAAAATTCACAAGAATATCTACTTCAGAGCCTTGGAGGTCATTTACTTCGCAAAAGAAGAAATAACGTATCTTCTTTTTTCGAGACAACTTGCTTGGCCTCACAACATTTTGGTGTCAATAAGACTCATGATATCTCTTAGTTATTGAGACTACGACTCCTTTTTTTATCACTAAAAGAAATGACATATCAATAAAAGTGCAATAATGCCTTAACCTTACCTACTTCATTGGGTAACTATTTCATCTTTTTTATAATTAAGCTTATTTTTTTTTCAATTTGTTACGATTTAGAAATCAATAAATGGGAGTGAGATTTGTAGGTTTAATTTTCAAAAATAAAAATATTCATCAAATGAGGCCAAAGGTACCTGTAACGTACTCGTCGAACTTGAAGTACCCCTTTTCAATTGATTGAACTTTTTTTAAGCGTTGGTTGTGTGTGGTTCTCTTTCCTTATCCCATAAAATTCTGCTCTGTTTTCTTTCTCGCACACCTTTTTTCCTACAAAAACAGAATGCATTATCTGCTTCCCTATTTCTTATCAAATTCTAACAGCTAGTTTTAAACTAGATGAGTGATAAAGAGGATGACTTACCAGACGACCCAAGCTGGTCTAAGCTAAAGCTTCCAGCTGCATTGTTGGCCGACAGTGTAGGTGACATACTAGAACTGAAGCTAAATATGGGATTACCTCCAACGCTTAGAGTGTCAAATGGCAGCAGGAAGAGCACTTTCGAACCACGTAATAGCACTAGGCGAAGAGACATGCCTGAGGAACCTTCATGATAAACTTTTTTTAAAAAATAAAATAAAAATCGAAGCAACAATGCTAGAGAGATTTCTGGAGTGATTCTTGTTGTCCGTGCCTTCTGGTTCGATTTCATAAATTGAAGGTGCTCTAACTTCTTTCAATGGCAGACATTCACAGGTCATTATCCTTGATGCAGGTTGGTATTTCAACTCCCAGGCGCTGCATTTAGTTAGAGTTCATACTGCGTTACAAAAAATAGTAGATGGGTTACAACTGCATGTTAGCCATAGCCAAAATAGACAAATAACGACCTTGTTATTCTTCTAGCAACACAA
Source organism: Cucumis cinereus (assembly GCA_037974625.1). Taxonomy (NCBI): domain Eukaryota; kingdom Viridiplantae; phylum Streptophyta; class Magnoliopsida; order Cucurbitales; family Cucurbitaceae; genus Cucumis; species Cucumis cinereus. The sequence goes on from JBBPDJ010000014.1 coordinate 11,139,408, forward strand.
GTCCTAATCACTGATGATGGAAAATCTTGCTGCTGCTTGAATTTGGTGCAGGCTTCTGGTTCACCTCAGCAACCACCCGTCCAATAAAGACAATCCGCAACGAAGATGAAAATCTCTGCGTAGGCTGGATGGATATCAGACGCCACATCTATCTGCTACATGCTTCATTAAAAAAGTTCCATGGAAAGGATGTCAAATTATAATGTCCAAGGTTTCTACATCACTCCATATCAGAGGTGGTCATACTCGTGTAATTATAGTATATATCATATGTAAACTATGCAATTAGAACAAAAACAACTTGGACCTAAATTGTGTTTTCTGAATGTAGATAAGTATTCTACTAATTCACATTTCTGCTTGTGAGAAGAAATCACCTATACAAATACCTTTCCTGAAACAGGGTCCACTAAATTAATGAGAAGGGCATAGAAAATTGGACTATCAAGGACAGAGTTGTATAACCTATAAAGAACATATTTTGTCGCAAGAGATCATGACATTAGACTTACAATAACTAATTCGGAATCTCTTGGCTACATTATTCAACAGGCATATGATTTTAACAACTCGATCATTTGCAACAAGTGAAAAAAATTACAACACGAAAAGGCAAATAATTGTAAAGTAGTTATTTCATATGTTTTGTTTTTTTATGTATCACGGCCATGCAGCAAGAGATACTAGCAGTGAAAGCATCGAAAGAATACGCCAATAATCTGTGAGAACTGCCCAACGGATGAAAGGAAGGCTACTATCATTTGCCACTAAACCAAATAGAGATAATGGTGTTCTGAGCGCAATCATAACGGAAATGTCTTTACCTTTGTAAGTACAATGATACATAATGACTACAAAAAAGAATGGGTTTACCCCCAAATATTTAAATAGCGTAGCTTGGAAATGAAACGGAAATCAAACAGTTACCCTCCCAGATTTTTAAGATATATAATAATTCCAAACTAAATATGAATATACACATAACGCACACATAAGCATATTACAGATTTAATTGTGTAATATAGGGTAAGTCTATTCGCATTTAACTTTAAAATCACTCACTAGATTTAGCAATAAAGAAGCTAACTGAGATTGAGCTTAAAAGCTTTGCTTTTGGTTTCATCTAGTAGTTGCTTGTCTAGACAAGAAAAATATAATTACAGCAATTGGAGTTAAATTTCAAGACAATCCTTAATACCCTTCTCAAATTTGTCGAGGGAAGTCATGGTATCATTCAGTGCATCCAGTACTTTTTGTCTGCAACAAAATAATAATAATATATAAGTAAACAAGTATACATGGAAAAAGGTTATGATTATCACAATTTTTTGTACCTAAATAGTAAATTCGGAAGAAAAGTTCCCTACAATATTAAATATATAAAGCGAGCTTCAGTTAAAGTAAGTCAGAAGAATATTGTATCTGAGTTGCATGGATGAAATGGTCTTAAAAAAAAACTACAATTCCAACACTTCCATGGCTTCTTCAATATTACAGCATTGCTACCCTCTAGGAAGATCTTGCGTGTTTCAACGATGCCAGCAAAGTACAATTTCCCATAGAATCCATTTCTAGTTTCACTTCTCTACCATTTCTCATTAGTCTTTAAATTTATGTAAGTCATGTAATCAAAGAAAATGGACCACCTAAACTTGACCGCCTAAATTGGAAAAATGGATCATCATCCAGCAGTCTAATCATGTGGCAGAAAACATTTTGGATAATCTAATTACTAAGAAATAGTATTTGTCTATCAAGATATGGATTTGAGATGAGACAACTGTTCAAGACAAACTGTATTTGAGCCTTCAAATGAGGATTTACATACCTATTGGAATTGACTTGAATATCAGTTTCATATGCAAGACTGTTCAGAGATGTGAAAGAGCTGCATCATAAGAGCGAGAAAATATTACAATGACAATAAATGAAAACTAAACTAATGACTGTTGCATTATTGGAAGAGAGGATATAATACAGCTCTTCAATTTTGTTGGAACTTTTTTTGTCCAATAACCCTTAGAAAGGGTAATCTCCTACGGTCCACTGAACAAATGAACATGAAGCATCTTACCTTATAAACTAGACGATCAGACAGGTAACCATTACTTATCAAAATCAAAGCACTATCCAATTGAAGAAATGATATAATAGGCATCAACAAATGAAATGAAGGTTACCTTACTAGATCTTTTAATAGACTTTCAGCTTCTAGTTTTATAGGATCTTTGTTTCCAAGCAAGGAGGCGGCATTTTTCACAATCAATTGGAATGTACAAACCTGCGGAATTCAAAAGTTGAAACCAAAGAACATTCAAGCTAGGATATTGGAAAAATATTTCAACATATCTAACCTAACCTTGTTCAATGTTACTTTAGTTCAAAAGATTCTACGAGTAGCGGCATGGGATGCTAGTTTGAATTTCACATTATATTTTTGGATAATGCCTGATTTACAAACACAAGAAGAATACAAAGAGAAACACAAGCAACATTAGGAGATTGAACCTCCACTCCAGTGCTCGCTTGGAATTGAACAAACGAATTCCTGTCCTTCAAAACGCAATCCCTTGCAGCGGACTTAAGCAGTCTTTGAACATCCTCCATATCCTTATTTGAGTAATCGGAATCGTTGGCTGCAACCGGATACAATGTAAGAAAATATCGAAAGATGAGATAACGGAGAAACAAGAGACGGCGAAAGACTTACAAAGCAAAAGGTAAACTGTTTGAAGGCTGTCTCTGGAGGCCTCAATTGGTGCCAAAAGGAATTTGGAGGCCTTCTTCTTCTGTTCCTTCAACCAATCCTTTGGTCCTGCTGCAAACAAACCGATAAACTAGGGTTCCAACAACAAAATAAAGAACAGAAAACGAAGCAATTAACGAATCAATGTTGCGGTTGCTTGGTGCTTACAAATACCGATATTGAAAGCAGTGGCGGGAGCGGGAAGAAACAATGACGGCACCGCAGAGATAAATGAGAGCATGGTGAGGCCTCTGCGTGATGTAGAAATCGGAAGTTGATGGCGCGGCGGGTGGCTTTCTTGAGATTGATCATTGTTCGGACTTTGAGAAGGTGGTGAAATGGACGCAGGAACCGAGATAAGGCGGAATCCGATTGTTGTCATGGTCGAGAACGGCGATGATTAATGCAACGAACGGATTTCTTTTTCCCTCTAAAAAATATCCTCCCGTTCTTTTTTCTTTTTTATTTTCTTCTTCCGTTTAGTTAATTTACTTTAAATCTTAACATCTTCAAATTTTTACTCTCTTTAATTTTTACCTAGATTTGTATTAATTGGTTGGAGTCAATTTTTGTACTGATTCTTTTACTAAACTTGCTACCAAATGTTCAAATTGAACTTCACGATCGAAGAATAAAAGTTGGCCGATCGATTTTGGTGTGTTTAATTCTTTAAAAAAAATTATGAAATTTGTCGATTTAGAATTTTTCCAAACCAACACAGACCGACCACTCTCCTTATCAAATTGATCCACTTCAATTCGACCCGTCTGCTTGGATTTTTTATTTTTCGTGTTTTCCCCTAATTTTACCTTTGTCTTTCATTGGTGTCCTAAGTTTTATCAGGCATTTTGAATGAACATTAGTTGTTATTATAGTTGATGTGTTATATTAATTAGTGCAGATTATTTTAATAGACGTTATTATAGTTTGTGTTTAAGGTGTAAACTAAAAAAAACAGTGGACGAGAAAAAAATGGTAAATAGTTTAACAAATAGTAAGTATTGTAGGTTATAAATACATGTAAACCGTAATTCAGTAAAAATAATTTGAAGAAAATATAACAAGAGTATATCTTGAACTTGAGTTTAAAGGAGGTTAAAAGGTAATGTATCATTGGACTAATTGATAGTATTGAAATTAAATCAGTTTGTATATCTATATTATTTAAAGAGCTTAAAATTGACGCTATAATAAATTAGTCGGGTGTACACATAACTATTATAGTTAGTGCCATCAAATAAGGTGGACATAACCCACAACACCAAGTTCTAATGGCTGCCCTGAACATTTGATATTTTACCCTTTTTCTCCATGTTCTTTATTTTAATTTTATATAAACTGATATTTAAAAAATTATATATATATAATTATTTTGAAACATCAAATGAATATTTAAACTCACGAAGTCTCTATTATATTAGATTCATAAAACTATATGAACTTTTTAACAAATCTTGAGAATGTTCATCGTTTTATTTATTTTCAAATAGAATATTTCATGCATTAAGTTTGAATTTATCTAAATTAATTTGAAATTATTTATTATCCGCATAATTTTCAATTATTGTAATCAGAATTTTGTTGATGGTAAATTGAATTTGAGTTATAGCCGTTTATCCTTAAAAAAAAAAAAACAATATTTTAAATCCAAATATGTCAAACCAATCTGATATTCTAATTATCCAAATCATTCAAAAAATTGAAAAAGAAAAATTAATTTATATCGTCCCATTTGAATGGTATCGAATTAAAAATTTAAATCAGAGAACTAAAAATTCTCTGTATTTAACGGAACGGAATGGAATTACTCGTTGGCTTTAAAGAAACAACGGAAGAAAATTAAAAGAAACTTGTAGAAGAAAATATGACATTTGGAAGAAGGAGGTTGTTGATGATGATGATAAGGCAGAGGAAGAGATTCCAATGGAAGTTGTGTTTTCGGGGACGATCGAGATGCGATCGTCGTTACGTGATTGAATTGTTGAGATCGGTGGTGACGACGTTCAAATTGTGATTCAAACGCAATTGAAAGAGATAGACGTGGATGAAGATCTCGATCAATTCTCGATTCCCATTGACAAGGTTGATACCAATTTTGCAACACAAATGGAAAAACAAAAGCAGGAGGATGAGGAGATGGAAGTGCTTATAACTGATTCTTGTTTGAGAGAGAGTGTGATTTGGTTGAAAAAATGGGAGATCACAAAGTATGAATCCTACTGTTTGACATCAGAGTGGAATCATGTTGTGCAAAACAATTCATTGGAGAGGGGAGACTTCATCCAGCTTTGGAGTTTCTTAAAGAACCGAGTCCTCGATTCTCCAGACGAAAGAGAGACTTCACACCATCTATGTCTTGCTCTTGTTAAACTCGACATATCTGAAGGTATCTTTAAATTCATATAATTGATTTTACCTCCTAAACTTAATTAATCAAGAAAATATTCATCACCTACCCTTCAACTATCTTTAATTTGTATAGTTATTAAGGGAAATACATTTTTTAGAATTTAAATCCAACTATTTGTTATTAAGGTTTTGTACTTTTTTGGTTTCATAATTTCTATTGTTCAAGTGTGAGTGATCATTAATGTTGTCTAAATTAGACATTTTTTCCTCTCTTCATATCTATAATTAACTTCCTTAAAAAAAAATTAAAATAGGCCATCTTTATTATAGAGGGAAAAAAAAGCCACCTATATTTTTTTAGAGGTTAAAATAAATCTTTATGGGTAAGTTTGGATTTTGAATTTCGAGAAAATACACGTGAATATTATGTTTAAAAAAAATGTGATACATAAAAGATATATTTTTTATAATAGGGATTGAGTAATCGAATCTCTATATTTGAAGTTACTAATATAACCTTACACTCGTGCTTCTTTGACGAAAAAATATTCAAAGACTATTAAAAAAAATTAACTACTTAATAGTTTTTATTTTCAACATATTGAGCATAAAATTCAATCGTATGAACTAATTTTATTATTAAAAAAAACATAATTAAAATTTAAAGCATATATAAGGATACTTTATTAAAATATTATTTTGATTCTTATGTTTTTTTAAAACGGGTTCAATTTAAGTCTTTCATAATTTTCATATTTAGTTCCTACTACTAAATTATTGTTTTTTTTTTTTTTAAGCTTAAGTAATTCTAGATGTTTGGTTGATATATATATATATATATATAAGGAAGATAATATAATTTTTACTAGTTATATAGTTATACTTTTATTTTTATGTTTTTTTTTTTTTTGCTATTAATAAAAAAAACCTATTTTTACTAACTATTTTAAATATTTTTAAAACATTACGATATTATTATTTTTTAAAAATGATTAAAAACTTTCCAATTTTGAGAAAATACTAGATATAAACAATCGAATTTAATTACTCAAGGATGTGAATCTATTTGGAATAGGCATATGGTTCTAATAGAATATAGTATTAATTTTTTTAAAAGGTATTGGAGAAAATACTTTTGTGAATGATGTTTCAAGGTAACTTAAAAAGTGATCTAAATTATTTTATTCATAATTGTTTTTACTAAATACAACATGTAGTTAAAATTATTTTGTTAAAAAAACAACTTCTATAACTGAGAGTTGAAATATTGAGATTCCAATTCCATGAAAATATCGTTGTTGATAAAAAAAATTGAAAATTTTAATGAAAATTAATCAAAAAATTTTATAATTGGTTAATGAAATTGGTTGTGGTTTAATTAAACTAAAACTCACCGTTTTAAATCATTGTTTCTATTAAGAAAAAACAACATTGCAAAAACTTTTAAAAAATAATAATAATAAATTACAAAGATTATTTTAAAGTTTAATAATTTCTTTTATGTAAAATGATGTGAGAGTGAAAGTTTTGGATGGTGAAATAAACAAAAATTCACATCAATTCTACTTTGAGGAAAAATTTAATAATAATTTTGTTTAATGGGATTGAAAATAAATATAGGTCACTTTCTAAAAATATATAAATGTTATTCTTTGTGTTTTTTTTTTCAAACTCAATTTATTTCAAATTTAAAATTTAAATAAAAAATAAAGCTGAAAATTGAGTAGAGTAGGAAACTATGAAACGTAGCATGGTGAAAAAGCTCCATCTTTAATAAAACACAATTATTCCTCGTTGAAATTTTGAGGTTATTGAAATATTAAAATTTATCGATCGAGAATTTTCACCATCGTAATAACACACCATTTAAATATGCATACTATCTTATGAAAAAAAATATTTTTTATTGACTTTTTTAGTTTACCATAATAAAATAGAATGAATATTAAAAAAAATACATCACACAAACATCACATGTTTAAATTTACATGGTCCACAGTCCTAGTAAGATCTTATTTTAAATCTATCTACCAAATATTTAAAATTAAAAATCTATGTACACCCATGAAAGTAGGGATCATAATTTTTTTTAATTCAACGATTTATAGGGTGAGAGATTCGTAATCGTGTAATTTAGTTTTATTATTTAATATATAATTTTTTTTATTATATATTGATTGCAATCATATGTTTAATATAAATTTTAAATGGATTCTTAAAATACATGTTATTTAAAAGTAATTTTAATCAGGTTTTAGATTCTCGTAAGATTAGATAATTTCATTTTTTTTTTTTACTATATTTTCAATTTTAACCTTCAATATTGATGTTTACTTTACAGGTTCAATATTTTTCTCACGTAATCAACTAATTATCCCATCTTTTTTTTTCTTTTAAAAAAATTAAAACTATTTTCCTTAATACTTTACAAATTATTAAAATAATTATTTGAATTAAGACAAGTGTTAATAGTAGATTTATCTTAGTAGATTTTTTAAAATTGATTTTTAAAAAACAGTTGTGTTTTGTTAACTATTTTTTTTCTTCAAATTATGAAAAAAAAATTGAAAATGAAACGAAATAAAAAAAATATATATTTTGTTTTTAAAAAACATAAAACAAAATCAATTACTAAACGTATCTCGTTTGATTATTAATTATAATTAAATGTTAACCCCAAACTTTGAAAGTATAAATTGAAGGAGGAAGGAATAAGAATAAGATACTCCAGTTGTTCTGAAAGATGGAATATGGGATATATGATAGTTCTTTGGTAGTTGAAAAAGATTGCAAAGTTCTTTGGATTCTGTTATTGCTACTAATTAATCAAACGTAAGTTAATTGAATTTTTTGTTTAATAATGTGTAATTAATTACTAGAAAGTCAATCTTATTTTTAAATATAACAAAATATAATTAAATTTTATATATATCACTAATAGACATCGACAAACTTCTATTAGTATTTATTATTGATATTTATAGACATTGATAAAAGTTCATCGGTATCTATCAGTGTCTATTATTGATAAAGTTGAAAAACTTTTATCATATTTTGTAAATATTTTTATCTGTTTATCATTTACAATAATTTTCATATCAATAACCATTTATTTATGTTTTACAATAATTAATTGAAATTTTAGATATTCTACAAAATATATATATATATATATATATATATTTATTAAGATTAAGGGTAGAATATGGATATGTTAAAAAAGAAAATGATAAAATGAGTATAAATATTATTCTATTTATATCAGATGAGATAGAATATAATTTACAACTATTGTATTCAAGAAATTAATTAATAAACATTATATTATTATTAATATTATTATAGATAAGTTGTGTGTGTATATATATATATCAATAATATTAATTTTCTTATTTGAAAATACTTTTTAAATAAGACTTTTTTGGGATAATATACTTCAATATTAATTATTTTAAAGAATAAACGTAAAACGTGCATAGTTTATTAATAGATATAGTTTAGGTATTTCTTGGAAGTGCAGATTTTGTTTGTTTATTTATTTGAGTTAATTTAATAAGTAAAATTGGAACCTTTCATCAGCTCCCCACTGCGTTAGGTACTTAATATGCCTTTATTAATTTTACATAAGTTTTCTATAAATAATAATAATAATAAATAAAAATTATTAAATAAGTACCAAATTAGGAAATTATCACTAAATTAGATACGTATATTGTGCTTGTGATTAATATTAAAATCACTTCCATAAAATAACATTGGGCTAAATATGGGTACCTATTAATTGCTAGTAGATGTTTAAATTTATGTTCCTCTATATTTGTTGTAGTACCAAAAGAAATAAAGTGTCGGCATAAATATAAGTCATATGCTATAAGACAAATTTTTGCTGCAGATTTAAATCCTTCCACCTCTAAATTGTTATCATTCTGCACTCGTTTTAATTTCACTAATTTAGAAAAATAAAACGAAATAAAATATAATTTTTATCTGGATTAGTGAACAAATTAATTTTTATGAGCTAACCTATAACCACTGATAGATTTAGTATGATAAATTTAGTATAGGTCCAAGGAACTCGAACTCCTATGTTTTTCATATAATATATACATACAGAAAAACTGAAATAATATCAATATCAAAAGATAGTCTAGTGGTAAAACTGTTTTTCAATTTCCTCCGCATAAAAAATGAACATCAAAGTAAGAAATAGACTTAATTAAAAAAAATAAAAAATATAATAATTATCAAACGACATCCAAATATTGAATATAAACTAAACTTCGGAAAATGATTCACTTAAAAATAGAGAAAATTATTTTAAATGATAATTTTTTTAAATAATTACAAATACAACAAAATATCATTATGTATATGTGATAAATTATTATTTTTGTCTATCATAATTTATTGCGGTCTATAATATCATGTTATATTTTATAAATATTTTACTATATTTAAAAATAGACTTTTAAAATATATAATTAAAAAAAAATCTAAGAGTAGGAAAATAAAAGAAAGGTAGTAAAAAGACGAACGCATTTACCCGCCAGATTTATGCACTGCGACGGTTTCCCGTTGCGAAAGCGATGAGGAGAGAAAAAGAAAAAAGAGAAATGGAGGTTAAATCCTCGCCTTCTATTGTTCACCATCTTTATCGGCGAAACTGATCGGCGCCGTCCCATCGAACAGTTATCGTCAACCACAATCTCTCTCTTATAAGCAAGTTCCACGTGGCGCAAACCCAGAATCACTCTGTGAAGATGCTTCAAATTCCCCAACCGGACCGGAAAGCACAATTTCCCGGTGAATAGGGAATCAAAAATTAGGTGTACGATTCCATTCTCCGAAACAATTTGATCCTGGGTTCGAATAATTCCTCTACAAATTCAACTTCCACTACTCTCTTAATTTCGTTATATTGGGAATTTAGATTTGTTGTTTCTCTTCAATTTCCCAAATGCCACAACTCCTAATCCAACATCTGTCGCGTCCATTTCGGAATCTGATTCTCCCTTTTGCCTTTTCTTTAATCTTCCCCTTTCATTTTTAACTTTCTCTCTTCCCCCAAATGCCTATTTAAATGCACCATGCGAATTCCCAGGAGACAGATTTCCTTTTGCCTCTCCTTATTCTCGCTCGAATTCACATACCCTTTATCCTCCCCAAGTTTTCTGGGAATTCCCAATTCCTTTATCCGTAAACCCAAAAGGATTCATACCCTAGGTTCGTCTTTTTCTTCTTCTTTTCTTTCCAAGATTGAGCTTAACTGCCATGTTTATTGTATGTATGTGGGGCATTCATAAATTGGGTCAAATTGAAACGTGCCATTAATTATCCTTTTAATGATTTCTTGTTCTGTTTTCTCAACCTTCATTGCCCGTACGTTGGTCTGTTGTAATTAACGTTTTAGTTACTGTTGCTTTTGGGGATTTAGCACCTTTCTGATTCAGGTTCGTTGCTCAGTTTGCTCTTTCATCCCTCATGTATGTGTCCCTTTGTGTTTGTATGTTTGTCTGTGTTTGTGTGTATATCAAGATTGAATGGATGTGTATGTGTATGTACCAGTTTCTTGGGGAATAATTTGAAGATTTAGTTGACAAATTATTCAAGAATTGGAAACTGCAGGTTTGGGATGGAATGACCAGTGTCCTTGAGTGGGATATTTAAAGACACTAAAAGAGTTTTTTCTTTTCTTGTTTGAGAGAGTTGAATTTTGGGTGTGGGTTGGATTTGTAGTTTGGTTTGGTTTATATTTGACCACTTAGAGTAGGGGTAAGAAATTAAGGCTTGGCTTTCTGTGGGAGAGAAGATTTGTGTTTCTTGATTGTCGATTCAATGTAAAATCTGAGGCAAATTCAGACCGTGCACACGAAAGAAGAGGAGAGGAGTTAGTTGGCAAAATCGGTTGTTTCAATGTCTGAATTCTTTTGAAAAAAAATGTATAAGAATGCACGACCATCTTGCGTCTTTTCTTCACTCCAAGATTAATGAAGAAAGGATCCTGACTGCTTCTCAGTTCTGATAGTGGATGTAGGTGTGAATTGTTGAATCACTCAAGTCTGGTGTTGTTGGAACCTTGTGCTTCTCTCTTTTCTTTTCTTTGCAACAATTTCTTCTTCTTGCATTCGAGATGACGATCAATTGTAGAGAGATTCTGAAAGCGAGAGGGAAATGACTGCTTGTATTTGTGTACTTTGATAAGCAACTAAGCTGATAGAAAATGTTTCCACTAACGCTTTTCCCTCTAATAGCTAGAAATATTTGTGTTTAGGAAGTCAGGTTACTGTTATTTCGTGAACAAGTTTTATTCTAGGGGACAAGAGAGTAATTTTGAATGTCTGTCTTCTGGGTTCGATTGTGGGTTTGTCTCTGTACAGGATCTATAATCTATTTGGCAATATCGACTTCAAGAGTCAGGACTTCAATATGGAACATTATTAGTTTCTTTTGTACTTCTATGTTTTGAAACTTTGTTGGTTTATATTAAATCACAGAGTAAATTTTGGATTGTTTATTTAAATCTCAATTTGAAGCTCATAGTTTCCCTTTTCTATTAACTACCATGGCAGGATTAAATCAGTTGCGTCCTATTGATGCCATGGGTGAGAACCTTGGGACTATCTTGAAGGACAAGAGAACAAATTCTCTTGATGTTACCCACATTGAGGATGGCCAGGAGCCATGCATATGGTCATCATCAGAAGAATGCAAAATTGCTATTGGAAAGCAGATCTTTTGCAATAGATCTTTGAATATGAAAAATATTGTTGCCGTGGGGTTTGACATGGATTACACGTTGGCGCAATACAAGCCAGAAACTTTTGAGTCCCTTGCATATGAAGGCACAATAAGAAAGTTGGTTTATGATTTGGGATATTCTGAAGAGGTTTGTTACTTTTTGTAATTTAAATTAATTTTTTTTAATTAGCTGCTCACATTCCACTTTCAGGACTTTAACTTCAATGTTAAGATTCTGTTGGTGAATGAGTATTGGTGACTTCTTTTTATTCTTTTGTTGCAACTTAAACGTATCTACTTCTTTAATTCAATTTTTTTTAAAAAAAAAATGAGATGTAGCAATATTTATTCATTGGTTAAGAATATATTGACCTTATACAGTTGCTGAATTTGTCATTTGACTGGAAATACATGGTCAGAGGTTTGGTTCTTGATAAAAAGAGAGGCAACATATTGAAGGTGACTCTACTCTTTCATTATTATATTTTCCCGTTAGTTTTTCCTACAATTAGTTTTATTTTCGCATGTACTTATTTCCAATTGAAATGTACTGGCTAGAATGATTGACATGATGTCTGTGTACAGATGGATAGGCACAAGTACGTCAAAGTGGCTTACCATGGTTTCAAAGAGTTGTCCAAGGATGATAAAGTTGGGACCTATGGAAATACTTTAGTACGGGATTCTTTTGATGAACCTGACTATGCTCTCATTGATACTCTTTTTTCACTAGCTGAAGCCTACTTGTTTGCTCAACTGGTTGACTTCAAGGATAATAATCCAGACAAAGTTCCAGAATATATTGAGTAGGAATTTGTTCTGCCTTGGCACTTTTTACTTATTTTTATTTTATATTAATTTCAAGTATCGATTCTATAATCTGGCCATAGTTTTTTAAAAGTCTTTCTTTCATTAGTTATAGGATGCTGGATTTTGATAAACCAAATTAATCAATACATGTTTGGATTTACGAACACAGACAAATATGGTTTTTAGTTCAATCTTAAAGGTAATAAATTAAGATCTTCCCGTATAAAAGTAGTTAAAGCTGAAACTTTCGAGCATGTTAGGTCGTGGATCTAAAGCATTTATCTAATATTTAATTTTGTGAGATTTTTTTGCCACATCAAAATAGTAGCTGAAATATTTTGTTGTTTTTTACACTGGTTTATATGTTCATCGTGAAGCATGGCTTGAAGTTTCTATCATGAAGCGTAGTTCATAGCCATTTAATCTAATCTGTAATGTTGTGAAATTGTTTATGGTTTGTAGTATTATCTTGATTGTGATATGTTTAGTTGCTGCATTGTTTCTTATTTGGTTCTCCCAGTTACGCTCGGATGTATAAAGATGTTAGAGCTGCAGTAGATTTGTGTCACCGTGATGGAACCTTAAAGCAAATGGTTGCAAAAGATCCCGAAAGGTGAGGATGCGAAGGTTGAATCTCTTAATGAGAATTTCTTAACTGATCAAATAAAATAGAATTCTTTAGTTTTGTAATAGTGACTCGAAATCTTTCTTGATTTTTTCATTCATGGGGGTTTTGCACTTTCATGGGTATCTGTAATGCTGATTTCTTATTGTAAATCATGAACTAACATCTATTTTCCCCTTACTTTGGGGCATTGCCTTCATAGATATATCAATGTAGATACATCAATTTTGCCCATGCTTAAAATGCTCAGAGATTCTGGCCGTTCTACTTTCTTGGTGACAAACAGGTACATTAGTTTCATAGTCTTACTATTGTCATCCCATTTACAGTAGTTCCTAAGGGTTCGCTATTGATTGCAGCTTATGGGACTATACAAACGTTGTGATGAACTTCCTTTGTAATTCTTCTGCACCAGATGGTGATCAGAAGTGCAATTTTGATTGGCTTCAGTATTTCGATGTTGTTATCACTGGCAGGTTGTCCTTTAACATCCTAATCTAAAATCATCTATGCCCATGGTTAATAGTTCAGTTTAAACACGATGGCAGTTATCATTTACTGATCAAATTGTGGAGTGTAATTCAGTTGTTGACATGTTTTTCCATGAAGATATTTCATTCTTGTTTTCTTTCTCGTGATTGTTGCTTCATTATTTAATGGCTTTTTAAATCTGGTCTCTCATGACATCTGTTTCTGTTGGATAAAATTGGAGCTTATGTTCTGATTAAACAAGTCATAAATATGAAACCGTTGGCCTGATTTGGGAACTGGACTTATTTATATGAGGAGACAAAATACTGAAGCTATTTCATTGTTGTTTTCTGTCTCATGATTTTTGCTTCATTATTTCATGATTTTTATTTATTTATTTAAAAAAGGAAAAAAGAAAAAAAAAGGAGTGCTTTTATTAGAGAGGGAACTGAGTTACAGAGTCAATGTAAGAAAATTCCATCTTAGCCATTGTTTCAAAAGGGGATGAAATGGAGGTATGACGTTGTGTAGTGACTGGATTTTCGTACAGTTGAAATAGTAGCAAAATGATATACTGTTTAGATGTCTTTTTCTTTTGCAACTACAATCAAAACAATATCTGAGCAAAGCACTGAATTGGTCTAGTACCAATGCATATTTAGATTTCTCATTTCCTTGGATCTTTTTCCTGAAAAATTATTTGTAAAAACAGTGCTAAACCAGGTTTCTTCCATGATGACAACCGAGCTAATCTATTCGAGGTTGAAGCAAAGTCCGGAATGCTACTTAATACCGATAATGGTTCGCCAATGCCTCAGGTTAGCTGCATAAGTATGGTATCATCAAATGCATTTTGTTTATGGCTTTAATTTAACCTTAATTCATCAATGAAGGTGGGAATGGCGTCAATAGCTTTGTCACCTACGAAGTCAAGTAAATCTTGCAGAGTTTTTCAGGTATGGGATGGAACCTTTTGCCTTCTGTGAAGTTAAAACCTTTTTGACAAGCCC
>JBBPDJ010000014.1:11163302-11216474 GCA_037974625.1 Cucumis cinereus
ATATTATAAAGTATTTATGATGTATAAAATATTATATATTTTGATTAATTTGCCATGCCATATTGTATCAAATTGTCTTTACCCCATGTTGTGCAATATGTAAGTGATATGTTTTTCGTTTCAATAAATTACAGTGTGAAATAATTTCAATTATATTACAAATTTAGTCCCTAGCTTTCGAAGTTGTTAAAGTTCACATTGTATTGAACACAAAATTTAAAATTTAAGGTTTTGTTAGATATGAAATTCTAATTTTCATGTAATTGGTGGATTAAATTTTTAAAAATTTGAATTTGTTAAATAACCCTGATATAACACACAAAATTGAAAATTATGAGAGTTAAATTAAAATTTTTATGGACTAAATAAATACAAATTGTATTGTTGATCTTGTCAATAGTTAGAATTTTTTACCCCCACATATGGTCTAAAATAAAATTAAAATATTGATATAAATATTTAAGCTAATAATTAAGTTGTTTTTACTCTAAAATTAAGTTGCGATATTGTTATAAGTTTGCAATCATATGTATATGAGAAACGAGCATCTATTAATAACATTTTGAGATATTAATAGATATTTAATATTAATATCTTCGGGTTGACCGTTTCGATTTACAAATATATCGAATCCACGATTATTTACATTTTTTATCTAAATAAATAAACTTGTAATTTAATCATATTTTTTGGGTTTTTTTGGTTTTCCCTCCCTGTTTCATGGCATTGTATCATACGGTGTTACATGAATTTTCGAGATCTCTTGGGCTTTGTCATTTTGGCCCAATTATATAAGTAGGCCCATTTAACGAACTACGGAAAAATGTGTGAAATTATTGTATGACCTGAACTGAAGCTCCATTTATTGATTTTTGGTTTTTTTTTTTTTAAATAGTTGGTCCCTATATTTTGAAGTTGTTCAATTATTTAGAAACATTTTATTATCTATAAAATTTTTTATTAATTTTGAAATTACAACCACGTATTGTATTTTCTTTTATGAAAATTATTGTTATTATTTAATTAATTTTTGTAAAGATTAATTTTAGAGACTAAAATTGGACCATTTAAAAAAGGTATGGATTAAAATTGAACAAATTTAAAAAATATAGGAACAAAAATGGTATTTTAACCTTGATTTTTCTAATAGAAAAAAAAGGTCCATTTATTGATTATGTGACTATGTTCTGAGTTTTTTTAACAAATAATAATAATAAATAATAATTTTACTTATAATTTTGCAATGTAATTTTTTAAAATATAAATATGACCAAATGTTCAAAATACAAATATAAATAAAAATTTGTGGAGAGGTCAAATACGGCGGTTTCTTTTGAAATATAAAATTTATGTCCATTTAATCTCTTCATTTAGCTCAGTCAATCGAATTTATTTTATATTGTAATTCTAAACCCTTTTTTTTTTCTTTTATTAAAATAAGTAGGTAAACATGTTAATTGCTTACAAGAGTCGACCTGTTATTACAAATTCAACTTTTAAACTACAATATTCTAATAATATACTTTAGTAATAAGTTTAATAAATCACAATGCTTTTCAATTTTATAATTTAAATCAATTAATTTTACTAGATAAATTTATTTAACAATATGCTCTCTTTAAGGCGGTGTTTCTTTTAGGTTCACCAATCTTAATCGAATCACAATTTATTTTTATTAGATCGAATATCCGTTTGATTTTTATAAACTTTGATATTTTATCTAAAAATACATAGTTTTATTTAAAAATTAATTTAATAAAATGAGTAACCTGTTTAATGAAATCAATGGACACGATGGAAATGACAGGTGTGAAAATTTGCAATGTCTTTTTTTCTTTAGTAATTGCACTTTTGGTTTTGATTACAAGGAATCTTCATATTTTATTTCATTATTACTTCTGATATGACATTGACCACGTCATTGAATATCATTGGATCATAATTTCAATATTAAATATCTATATTTGGATAAGTATGGTATGTTTTGAAAATATTTATGATTTAGAGTTGACGAAGTATTTTTATGATTAACAATTGAGTGTACAGTAACATTTTTAAGAAATTGCATCTACAACTAAATTTATTGGGGATAGACTTTATGATTGACAAACTCCTATTACTGACATGATGTATTTTGTATAGTATTACATCTATAAATACTTTGAGCATACTTAGCTGTATTTGTAATTGCCGTACATCTTTATGTATTATTCTATTTCATATACGTGACGACTCGTTGATTGTAGAATCAAATTAGAAACAAGATGTGTACGTTGTGAAGGAGACAAAGGGATCCTTGCTTTTCAAATGAGAATCGCCTAAGACAAAAACAAATCCAATATTATGATCATTTTTGGAGGGTACGTGCGATTGGGTTGCTATTTTTGTATACTCTTTTTTTCTCAATATTATTTTTATTAACATTGGTATTGGAATTAGGTTATATTACTAAGTTTAAGAATTTAGTTATTTGACATTTTTTTGAGTTTAAAAGGATGAAATAAACGTATTTGAATAAATTTGAACCAAACGATCACGTGGCAATAGTATATAGGTATTTATAATTCACTGCTAATTGATATGCACTTACTTTCTTGATTTTAAAGATTCAAATCCTCCTAATCCATATTTGTAGGGAAATATTTTTATTTAAAAACCAAATTTGTATTTATCTTCTCACCATTTTCTAATTATGTGTGTGTATACAAACACATATATATACGTTATACACACGCACAAAGAGGTTGGATCCACAAAGGTCTTAACTCACTGGGTTTGAACATGTGACATTTTTTTACCACCTGCTTTGTTACCATCTTAAGTCATTAATTAGCCCAAAAGCTTAATTAATATGATGAATGAAGGTAAATTTAATTATATATCATCAACAAGAGGGGCAAGGTGTCTCAAATCTTGTGCACATATTTTTTTTATATCAAGTTGCTCATCGGTCAAGGGAGCATGGAACAATGTGTTTTGTGTGTGGCCTTTTTTTTTTTTTTTTTTTGACAAATTACATAAATCACTCTTGAAATGTGGTGATAATTACACTACACCTTCAAACTTTCAGTTATAAAAATTGAGTCTTCAAATTTATATGAATGTTAAAATGTGATCCTCAAACTAAGAATAGTTGTAGAAATTTGATCTCAAAATAGCATAAATTAAACTTTTACAACTTATATAATTGTTACAAATTCTACAATTACGCAAGTTTAATAAATCAATTTTAACAATCGTATAAGTTTAAAAACTTAATTTTTACCCTTAAAAGTTAGACGATCTAATTACAATAATTGAATATTATATTTTAAGAGTGATTTTTGTAGTTTTTTTTTTATATATATAAAAAAAGAAGATAATGCATTAAAAAAGTGAAAAAGAAATATTAACCGGCAGATCCATTTGTGAAAAGAAAATTGCCGTACGCATACAATTATTTGTATTCTTTAAAGGAAAAAAAAGAAATACGACACGTTTTTTGGGTGCATAACGTCAACTCAATCCACGTCATTACTTTGTTTGTTTTCCACTTTTGTAATAATTCATCTCTCCTACCCAAATTACTTCCTCTCATCCCCACAATAAAAGTTCCCCTTTAAAACTGTTTTTGCCACTAAATCCGTTTTCTAAAATAACGTATGTATGTTTTGTTTTACCCAAATGCGTCGCCTTAATGCTTGCCTTCCCTCCACCCTAAGCTTTAGCCGACCCAAGTTCGAGCAAATGGTAGACCCAATTTGATGTTTTATTCCCGCCTTTTCTTTTCGAGGAGAACTCAAAAAATGTTTGTGTTTCATTCGATGTTATTTAATTATATCGAACTTTTTTCAATGCACGTGAAATCTTGTAGTTCTACTTCTAACTAGTTTTTACATAATTGTAACATTTTTTATCCTAATATTATTATATCTCTACTATAAAATACACGAAAAGATACATTCTTTTACCGTATTAATTACTACTTTCATTTAAATAGTTTTTTCCTATTTCTCTCTAAACTCTGGATCTCGTGAAATTGTTTTTTAAGTATAAAAATAAAAGTACTTATTTTGTTTTTCTTTTACATAAGCATTGGAATAATCAATACACCATATTAATTCAATGTGTGTAAAGCCCTTTCGTATTTTAGTTTGACTGGATCAAAATTATTCGTTTGATCATAATAAAAAATTATAATTAAAAAATATGAATCTGAATTATTGAAATTCGTAGATTTATTTGTTGATATGTTTTTTGACTTAAATTTATCATCTTTTGACCTATAGGATCAACTTCCATTGTTCCATCAAATTTTCAAAAAAGAAAAAAGGAAATAATGAAATAAAAACTCATCCCTTAAAATGCACGTAATAATATTTTTATTATTATATTTTGTATGAAATGGAATATATATTATTAATTAAAGAGTAGATGGATAATTTTATTATTATTATTATTATTATTTGAAAATGAGTAGATGGATAAAGATTAATTGTGTGGTCAATACGTTAATTTTTTTTTCAAATAATAGTTGATGTAGATAATATTGAAGTTGTATGAACATTAATGACGAGAATAATATATTGAGAGAAAATTATTGTAAATGATAAAATTATAAAAAATATTTATAAAATATAGTTACATTTCGAATTTTATCATTTATAGTCATTGACAGACTTCGAAATATTTTTATAAATACTTTGGTTCGTCATGCTATATTTGAAAATATCTCTGATATTAAATTACATGAACAGTTGTTCTTCAATTTAGTTTGTAGATTAAAAAACACTTATAGTCTCTAAACTTGCATAAAAGTAACAATTCAATTTCTAAACTTTAGTTTGTAACGAGTTAGTCTTTATACTTTTAATTTCGTAACAATTTAGTCTATAAACTTTAGTATGTAACGAATTAGTCCATGTACTAGTATTTTTAAGTTTGTAACAATTTATTTTCTGAAGTAAAAATATTCATTAAAATTATGTCAATTTTTATTATGTACGAGTAAATATTGAGCTTGTAGTTAGTGTACCGATTTATTTATGCAAAAAAAATGTCATTAAATCTTAACACTAAATTTTTATATTATGGACTAAATTTTTATAAAATTTCAAAAGTACAGGACTTAAATTGTTAAATAATAAAGTTAAAGTACTAAATCGTTGCAGAATTGAAAGTACAAGGATTAAAGGTTACAAACGAAAGTTCAATGACTAAACTAGTATGAAATTTTAGGTACTGAATGTGATTTTTAGCATTAATCATCAAACAAAAAACAAAAACGTGTATCACTGACTAAGATTTTAGATATTTGAACTGTCATCTAATAAACTGTTAAATTTAAAAGCTTAAAATCAAACATAAAGATACTACTTCCACCTCCAAGATTTTTTCTTTGTTATCTATTTTTTTTTCAATTGTTCAAAAAACGAAGCGAAATTTTAAAAACTAAAAAATAGCTTTTAGAATTTTGTTTTTATTTCTAAAACTTGGCTAAAAATTTCATTATTGTATTTAAAAAAAGTGCAAATCAAGATAAATAATTAAAAAGAAAAAAGCGACTTAATTTTAAAAACTAAAAAAATAAAAAAATAAAATGATTACCAAATTCGAGTTCAATAATCGAAAATTATATAAAATTACACTAAAATTAATACAAGTTGGAAACCTAGGTAGGAGCTTTGCCACAAGATTGAATTAGGAGAAAAGGTGAAGAAAAAGAGTTGTCTTCAATGGACCTAAATGAAACTTCTAGAAGGGCCCACCAAAATTTCCCCCTCCACATGAATAAACACAAAAACAAAATTAGCTGAGCTTGGAATTGGATGAATTGGCTATGGAATCCAATTCCAAACTTAACAAAGCCAAACAAACAATATATTGAATTATTGTCTTTTATTTGTAACCACAATTGAGAAAAAATGGGAAAAAAAGACAAATTGTGTTTTATTTGGTAAGATTTTAAAGTATTTAAAAATTAGATATAATTGCGATAAATAACCTAATAAAAACAAATACATCTTTGTTAATAACCCTATTTTTAAAATTACATACGAACAAGTTAACATCCGTTCGTATATTGTTTTAAAGTATCTTAAAACCATACGTCATTATAAAGTATTACGTTTAATTATCGGATGTAAATTACAAAAATAACATAGTAAAAATAATATATATATATATATATATTAAAATTAACGAACAAAAATTTGTAGTTTTTCTAGGGAAAAAAATAACTATTATTAAATGGTGCTATATGCTTTAAATGAGATTTTAAAATAGTCAACACAATCATTATGGTCGTGATTAATTTAAATATGCTATAGACTTTAAAATCAATTTGATGGACTAGCATATATAGTTTTTCTTAATTAATAATTTTCTTAACACATCTTATTTAATGATTATCAACTTTGGAAATTGAAGTGGACAAATATTAAAGTTCCAAAACAAAAAAAGATTTCTAGGTTTTACTTTCAATTTTATAATTAAACATAATCTATATTTTTTTTAGTACTATGATATTATGAAAAAATTTCAATTATTGGTTTCACTTTGTGAAATTAAATAGAGAACTTTACGATACTAGGAACAATCACATTCTTGTTTTTGTTTAATTCTTACGTTTTAACATGTTTTAATAATTTTATCTTGAATTTTGAATTTTGTTTTAATTTGATCATTACTACTATTTGTTTGTTTTTGTCGTTTTCTACCAAAGAAAAATCATATAATAATGAGTTTATTATAAATTTAAAAAACAACATTCAGACTTTGAGTTTATTTACATGGTTATTATTGTTTGAAAATCAATTTTTAAAAAACAAATAGGTTTGAATTCACCTTTTAGTTTTCTAAACAAAATACTTGTTTTAATAATTAAGAAGAAAAATAAAAAAATTCAAAAAAAAATAACAAATACTTTTAAATAAAAACAGAAAACAAAAGCCGTTATCAAATATAATATATAGTTTTTTTCCTAACAAAAATTTATAAAGAAAATTTTTTAAAAAAACAAAAAAAAACAAAAAATTGGAATGCTTATGGTATTGGGCCTTATATATTTATTTATTTATGTGGAAAAGGCGAGGCAAATACAAAATGATTTAACGTAGAAAGGAAAAAAAAAAAATACAAAAAGTGAAATTTGTGAGCTGTAGAGAGAAGGAATCCGAGTCAAAGCAGCGGCATGACCACGTGCTTTGCTACTCGCCTTCCCATACGTGGAATTTATAAATATGAATTAAAATAAAATAAATTCTATTTCTTTATAAATTCTCAGTTGTATTTTAACTGTCAAAAAAACCCACCACTGCTTCACCCAAACAAATAAATAAAAATAAAAATAAAATAAATAATTCCACCCTCTCTCCCTTCCATTGAAATTCCTTTCGCATCGGATTCTTCTTCATTTTCCGTTTTCATTTCCACAGATTTTGCTTTCTCTGATATCACTCGCCGGAAAATCCTCCGCCGCTCCGCCATGGACCGAGGCGGCCCAACCCCTGTTCCCACCAGTGGCTCCGGTACTGGTGCCCTTCGGATCCAACATTCCACAAGATTGCCTGATTTTCTTCAAAGCGTCAATCTCAAGTACGTCAAATTAGGGTACCACTACTTGATTTCTAATCTATTAACCTTATGTATCGTCCCTTTAATTGCCGTTACCCTAATCGAGGTTTCTCAAATGAATCTCGATGATGTTCGTCACCTTTGGTTTCATCTCCAGTACAATTTGGTTAGCGTCATCATTTGTTCCACCGTCATGGTTTTCGGTTTGACGGTTTATACTATGACTCGTCCTCGTCCTGTTTATCTTGTTGATTATTCCTGTTATCGCCCTGCCGATGACCTTAAGGCTCCATTTCATCGATTCATGGAGCATTCCAGGCTAACAGGGGACTTTGATGATTCCTCCCTCGAGTTCCAGCGTAAAATTTTGGAGCGCTCTGGACTTGGTGAGGAAACTTATGTTCCTGAAGCTATGCATTGTATTCCTCCTACCCCTTCCATGGCTGCCGCTAGAGAGGAGGCCGAACAGGTCATGTTTGGTGCTTTGGACAAATTGTTTGCTAGTACTAATGTCAAACCAAAGGATATTGGTATTCTTGTTGTTAATTGCAGCTTGTTTAACCCAACCCCTTCACTTTCTGCTATGATTGTTAACAAGTATAAATTGAGGGGCAATATAAGGAGCTTTAATTTAGGTGGAATGGGTTGTAGTGCTGGGGTTATTGCAGTTGACCTTGCTAAGGATTTGTTGCAAGTTCATAGGAACACTTTAGCTGTTGTTGTCAGTACTGAAAACATTACTCAGAATTGGTATTTTGGGAATAAGAAGTCTATGTTGATTCCTAATTGCCTGTTTCGAGTTGGGGGTTCTGCTGTTTTACTGTCCAACAAGTCTGCAGATAGGAGACGAGCCAAATATAGGCTAATTCACATTGTGCGGACCCATCGTGGAGCTGACGATAAGGCTTTTCGATGTGTCTATCAAGAGCAGGACGACGTTGGTAAGACGGGTGTATCACTGTCCAAAGATCTGATGGCAATTGCTGGTGGAGCTTTGAAAACAAACATAACTACTTTGGGTCCGCTTGTACTCCCAATTAGTGAGCAACTTTTGTTCTTTGCAACACTATTGGTGAAGAAATTCTTTAATGGAAATGTGAAGCCTTATATCCCTGATTTCAAACTTGCATTTGATCATTTCTGTATACACGCTGGAGGAAGGGCTGTGATTGATGAATTGGAAAAGAATTTGCAGCTTCTGCCTATTCATGTCGAGGCTTCCCGGATGACGCTTCACCGATTTGGAAATACTTCATCGAGCTCGATTTGGTATGAATTGGCATACACAGAGGCTAAAGGGAGGATGCATAAAGGCAACCGTGTGTGGCAGATTGCCTTTGGAAGTGGTTTCAAATGTAACAGTGCTGTGTGGGAAGCACTGAGGAACGTGAGGCCATCTCAATCAAGTCCATGGGAAGACTGCATTGACAATTATCCTGTTAAGTTAGTTGCTTAGTTCCATAACATGGTTTGGAAAATGGGTTTGTGACTGTTCTTTTGGTTTTGCCCTCTGCTCCTGATGGTTGTCCTTTATTTGCTTATATTGTTTGCATCTAGGAACATAAATTGAGTCATGAGTTTTCTTCCAGTGTTTTTCAGTTTGCATCAGGTTATTTATTATGTCAGAGATCTCTTCAGTTACATTATCTGATGCTTGTACGTCTGAGTTAGAGAAGAGACTCGGTTACTGCCACGAGCAATTCTCCATGGCTCAGGTCAGAAAAAAACAACCTTCTCTCGTATTGCCATAACTCTTTCAGATGAAATTTGTTCCAGCTCCATTCAAACGCATTCTTCCAATTTCTGTCTCTAATTTGATTTTATCTCTCAACCCATTGAATTGCTTTTGAGCTTTTTGTTTCGACTTTTGCCTGCTTATGTTTATGTTTTTCCCCTCCGGTAGGTTTATTTGATGTTTAATGCTTTTCAAATTAATTGAATGAAATTTATTTATAAATTTTTCCTTTGACAAATTTGTTTTTATGTTTTCAAGTATATCTTGGTTTTGAATTTGAAATGTTTAAATGCAGAATATATTATAAATTATATTATAAACCATGTTTATTCTATTTTCAATGTCATTCTGTGTCAAGCTCAATCAATATTCAGAATGCCACTCTTGATCAGGGCCTGGGGTGTAAGCGAAGAGGTTGCTTTCAACTTGACTTTGGGCTATCATTATTTTAATAAAATTAAATTTGAAAATAAAAACCAATTTGACTTTTAAAAATAGCAAATTTGACTCTATATTGCTTCACCAAATAAAGCTAACTGTGATTGACAGATACTAAAAACTGCCTAAGATCAATTTGAAATTTATTTTAAAATGTTTGTGAAACTTTGGACTTTAATCTTTTGTTTTAGTTCATTTGAGCCCTCATTAATGATAGAATACACCCAACTAGGGTAATCTGCCCCCAACGTGCATCATCCCCTGCCTAGATACTTGACAAGCATCAATATGATGTCCACGGCGACAACGAGTGAATTGATAATTTCGTTATACTGAAAAAATAATTAACGAAACATCGAAAAAATATAACACAAATAATAGTAAAGATGGAGCTGACATATATTTGTTGTAAAGGAGTGTCATTATAGCTGACCATGTTGGACAGATATCGGATATTACCTACTATCTCTATTACCTACAAATTAGGGTTTTTTTTTTTCCTTCGAAAAGTACAAATTAGGCTCTTGGTGGGGCTAATAAGAAAGATTAAATTCACTAGTTTAGGTAGTATAGCACCCCCTAACTATTAAATAAAATGTCTTCCACTAAATTTGAATTAATAATGTAATATTATATTCCTATTTATTTTATTTTTATCAATCGGTCAGTCGTGAAACTTTGAACTTCATGTCTCTACTCAAATATAAATTTAGAGTGGTTGAGTTATATTAATTTGATATATATACACATATATTTGGTAGTTTTTACAATAATCAAAATAACAACGAACGGATAATGTTGGATATCAAAATTTTCTTAACCTTCATCCATAGCCAGTTATGTAATTTTAAAAGCACGGTGGTGGATTAATATTGAAGGTACAATCACTAAAATCGAAATATATTATAGGGACAAAGCTAGTATTTTTATATTATAACAAATTGTATTTTTACATTTTTTTTTTGGAGAAAAAGTAGGTTTTAATTTGTAGATTACGAATCTAATTCTATTTAGTAGTTGAGTTTCAAAATGTTACTTTTTTTTAGTTTAAAGTTTTAAGGTTAATTTCAATTTAATTTGTGGAATTTAAAATGTTACGCTTTTAATTTTTAAATTTTGAGTTTCGATTTAATTTGATATTTAAGTTTCTTGATTTATTGTTTTTTACTTGAATTTAATTAAATATTAATTTACATTCTTTTATGATAATATCTGTTCATTAATTTTGGAAATTAATAAGTAAATTTTAAAATTAATTTCAATAGCAAATGAAAAAAAAAATACTAAACCTAACTAATTATAATTATTTTAAATTAGCCTATGTACATTACCTCATTGACTCTAAAGATTAAAATTCCGTATTTAGTGAAAAATATAAGATTTAAAATGTAATATTGAAATTTACCATCGAATTGAAACAAAAATTAGATAAGAAGGGCAACATTCTCAAACTTACCAAAATTTAAAACTAAATCTAAAATTTAAAGGTGGAAAGTTTTTTTTTTTATTTAATTATAATGGGTAGCAATTTTAAGTATAATAATAAAATGTATAACAATATTTTAAAAAATCTACAAATATATTAAAATCTATCAACAATAGGCTTCTATCTAGTCTATTAGTGATCGATTAATATTTGTAATATAATAAACTTCTATTATTAATAAATTCTACAGATTTTGCTATATTTTTATTTTTTTTAAATATTTATATATATTCTAATACTTTAAATATAATTACAGCATTTACCGAAGTCTTTCCTTTTCTTTTTCTTTTCAAAATGGGCCTATTTAAGGCAACAGTCCAATTTGCATTTTGGCTTGGGCTTTGTTCACTTCGGTTCGCAATTGGGCAGCTCGCTCTGACCTGGATGCTCCGGCGAGCCACCGTCTTCTTCTTCTTCTTCTTCTTCTTCAATTTCCAATATTCTCTTGTGAGTCGCAACAAAAATGAAGCTAACGACGGCTTTCAGTTTATGTTCGATCAATTAACCTAATAGCAGCTCAAAACCAATCAATTCGCCATGTCCTTTTCTTCACGCTCTGCAAAGCTCACCATTCTAGCTCTTCTCTCCGCCTCCACTTTGTATTGTTTCTACAGGTCCCGCCGTCTCAGAAAGCTTAAACTCTCCTTAAATTCTACTCTTTCTTCTCGCAAACCCAAACTGTTTTTCATTTCTCAAACTGGTACCTCCAAGGCCCTAGCTCAGCGTCTGCTCAACGTTTTGAATTCCAATGGATTGGTTTTTGATATTGTTGATCCCAAGGATTATGAGCCCGAGGATCTATTTAAAGAAACTTTAGTTTTGTTTGTTGCTTCCACTTGGGAAGATGGAGGACCGCCTCCTCATGCTAAATTTCTCGCTAATTGGCTATCTGAAAGCGCGGAGGATTTTAGAGTTGGTTCGTTGCTGCTTTCTCAGTGTAAGTTTGCTGTGTTTGGGGTTGGTAGTCGAGTTTATGGGGAGACATTCAATGCGGTTGCTAGGGATTTTTCTAAGCGGATGAAGGCATTGGGTGCAAAGGAGATTTTAGCGGTTGGTGAAGGAGACGTTGATGGAGGTGATATAGATAAGTGTTTTGATGATTGGAGTAGGAAATTGCTGAAGGTTGTGAAGGTTGATGCCGAGGGAAATGGGGTGGAGTTATGTTCTGGGATTGCTGGGGACAGTGATGCTGAAAGTGTTGAGGAGGATGAAGAAGAAGATGACGACCCTGGGGAGGAGGACATTGTTGATCTTGAGGATATTGCTGGTAAGGGTCCTTCGAGAAAGTCTACGAATGTAGTTGAAACTAATGGGAAATTGAATGGGAAAAAGGTTATGGTGACCCCTGTGATTAGAGCGAGCTTGGAAAAGCAGGTAAGTTCGTTGGCTGTTTATATGCACATCTGTAATCATAAATATGGTTCCACGCATCTGTGTTTTCCAAATTGTTGGAATAACTGCTTTCTTAAGGCCATTCTGAGTGTCTTGTGAATCAATACAAATTTGGACTGACTTGATAATTTGTCCTTGCAAAGGGCTAGTTGGGTTGAATTAAAAGCCTTACCTCTTATTCTTGTGTTGTTTGATTGTCTCTTTGAATGATTTTTCTTATGCAGGGATATAAAATTATTGGCTCACATAGCGGAGTGAAAATATGTAGATGGACGAAGTCTCAGCTTCGAGGACGAGGAGGTTGCTATAAACATTCATTTTATGGAATAGAAAGTCATCGGTAATGTCCCACTTTATATGCTATTTTGCTTGGCCATATTTCCTTTTCATGGTCATTATAAATTTGTAATTCTTGATGTTGTATGCATTAAGTGGCAATGGCATGGAGCTCCCCCTTCCATTGATTAAAATGTATGCCACTTTACTTTGGTAAATATATAATTTCAATCTTGAGGACGATGGATGATAGAATATGATTGAATACTGACTAGGTGAATATAAGAATAGATTGGCAGTGGCCTTCAAAGCACTGCATAATTCACAATATCAAATGGAGATCGCTTTGTTTGATATTCTTTGGTCGGCCAATTATTACATCCAGCTACTTCTAATTTCATTTTGGCAATCTTTATCATTTCACCTGCATGACTGATATCTTAAATCCTCTTTTAGTTGTTATGCTGGTGCAAGATGTGTGTTTAGAGGTCCTTTTGTTTGGCTTGCATTATGAGTTCTTAGTCATTCGTGTTAAGTTTACTTCTCTGGCCTCAGGGAAATTTCAAGTTGACTCTTCACTTTCCTTTCACTCAACAAGGCTTTTCCTAAGCTCTTAACTTTTTTAATAGAATGGTATAAACTATCTATTGATCAGTGCTGTTGCTCACAGTAACTTTTTTTCAATTTTGAGAACAGATGCATGGAGGCAACTCCCAGTTTGGCTTGTGCCAACAAATGTGTTTTCTGCTGGAGGCATCACACAAATCCAGTAGGAAAGAGTTGGCAGTGGGAGATGGATGATCCATTGGATATAGTGAACTCTGCAATAGATTTACACACAAAGATGATCAAGCAAATGAAAGGTGTTCCGGGTTAGTGCTCCTGCCTTACCGCCCTGGCTTGAGTAATATTTTTATGAAGAATGTCTTTTCTTGGATCTACACAATTGTTTCCTTGATTTTCTGATTGTGGGATCTGAAATGTAAAGTTTTGGCATGGCATGAGTCTTGTGGCTAAAAAGAAATCGGGAGTAGTATGACTGAAAGTAACCGGAGTATTATTCAGTTGAATTTTCCTCTGGGAGTTTTAGAGATCTTTTGGAAATTTAAGCAGTATGTAATCTAAGATTTCTGAATCTCTGACTGCTTGAGAATGTATAGTTTTGGTATTTTATTTTATAGTAGCCGTCTCTGAGGGTCTTGTGAGGGTACAGAAATGCGTTGGCATAGCATGAGTTTTGTGGCTAAATAGAGATCAAGAGTAGTAGGGACCAAAAGTAACCGGTATTCTATGCTGTTGAATTTTCCTTTGGGAGTTTTGGAGATCTTTCAAAGTTAAGCAATATGTTTAATCTAAGATTCTTATACCTGGCTGCTTGAGAATGCAAAGTTGAGGTATTTTACTTTACAGTAGCCAATAGCCATCAGTGAGAGTATCGTGAGGATGCTTGATATGCAAGTTATTTTTCATATTCTTTTTACTTGTAAATTTCGAAAAAAAATTTGGGGGCAATAATCCATGAAATGTAATCGATGAGTTTATGTTCATATAAACCTTTTTATTTTTATTTATTTATTTATTTATTTTATTCAGAAAGAACAAAGAAGTACATGTCATGAAATTTGGAAGGCAATGGCCAACCCTTGCTTGCTCATGTGCAAAGCTTGCTCCTTGACAAAACAAGTGTAAACCTAATTTTAGTTATTCAGATCCACTCATGTTAATAAAATAGAAGTTAATGAACAATGCTAAAAGCTGAAAAGTAGTTTTGCAAACCATGAATGCTTTAAGGTGTAAAAGCATATGGTAGTTGGGATTTTAGTGACAAGGTGAGTCATTAATGCATGCCATCTTGTTGATAAGCAATGTCTTCCATCTTCCTGCAGGTGTTACGCAGGAGAAATTGGACGAAGGTCTGTCTCCAAGACATTGTGCCTTATCTCTTGTTGGTGAACCTATTATGTACCCAGAGATTAATACACTTGTTGATGAATTGCATCGAAGGCGGATTTCAACTTTCTTGGTGACAAATGCTCAGTTTCCCGATAAAATTAAATTGCTGAAGCCAGTCACCCAGGTTTGCGTGCTTTTGAATTTTTTTTCTAAATAACATCAAATATCAGGATTATATTCATAAATAATGTTACTGGATTACCTATCTAATTTTTATGATGCATGCAGTTGTATGTAAGTGTAGATGCTGCGACGAAGGAGAGCTTGAAGGCAATTGATAGACCACTTTTTGGGGATTTCTGGGAGCGATTCATTGTAAGTTTCCTCACACCCTCACCTCTTTCCTAGTTTGTCTCCTGAGCTAGGCTTCATCTGAACTAATGAGAAAAGTAGATATTAGGGGGGATGTTTATATCTTGTTGCTTTGTTGCCGTAATCGGCTTAGTAGTTTGCTGTTCTTCTTTTTCATGTAGAGATGCAAAAGATTTGCAGTTTCTTTACAAAAATCCTAAAAGACATTTTAGTTTTTCGAGTACATTGTCATATAGGCTGGATAAGGATCAGATGTTTCTTGTCAATTTGTCATCACACACCATAACTTAAGTTCTTTGACTATCACAATTAATCTTGCTGCCTCAGATTCTGTGGACCAAAGGAAATATTCTTTAAATAACTGATTTGTGTGCTCCCATAATGTTGCAGGATTCTTTGAAAGCTCTAAATGAAAAGCAACAGCGAACAGTTTATCGATTGACGTTGGTGAAGGGGTGGAACACAGAAGATATCGATGCCTATTCAAATCTCTTTAGCATTGGTAGACCTGATTTTGTAGAAATCAAAGGCGTCACATATTGTGGATCGTGAGTTTATATTTATTTGTTTTGCATTAGATGGCAGGATATTGATTTGAAAATTGTGGGAGCTTAACGAATCTAATGTTCTTTTGTAGATCTAATACATCAAAGCTAACAATGGAGAACGTTCCTTGGCATTCTGACGTGAAGTCTTTTTCAGAGGCTTTAGCTGCAAAAAGTCAAGGGGAGTATGAAGTTGCTTGTGAGCATGTGCACTCATGCTGCGTTCTTTTAGCTAAAACTGACAAATTTAGGGTCGATGGCCAGTGGTTCACTTGGATAGATTACGAAAAATTCCATGACCTGGTTTGTATAGACGACAACTAATTTACAACGAAACCTTAAAATGCTGAAGCTCCTTCCACTAAATTCTATCCTTTTTGAAAATTTCAGGTGGCCTCTGGAAAACCTTTTGATAGCAAGGACTACATGGCTCCAACACCATCATGGGCTGTTTATGGCTCTGACGAAGGTGGATTTGATCCTGATCAATCTCGGTACCGGAAGGAGCGACATCATAAACCAAAACCCACATCCTAACAGCTTTGAATGTCCGGGTCAGTTTTGTTTAATGGGTTAATCAATTTTCATTGAGGGAATTCTGTAGTTTATATTGTTCTATTGTGAAACAGCCTAGCTTGGCATTACTTATTTTTAAAAAGTGTCTCGCATCGCATTTCCGCATATATACATGTTTAAACTCGTTATACTTTTCTAGTTATAGAAAATATAGAGCTTGCTTGGTAATGAAATTTGGAGCATGTATTTTTAATTTTGGGTGGAAAATTTATAGGTTAAAAAACACACCTTGTTCCTAAATTATCATCAAAATAATATTTTAGTCACTCTAATTTTAAATGCGTACAATTTAGAATAGTATCTTAAAAGTTGTCACAATTTTATCCCGATCATAAAAAATTCCATCAAAATTAAGTGTTAATTTTTATTACATAATGACTTAATCTTTGTTTTTTTATAAAGTCCTGTATCAATTTACATAGGTAAGAAATCTTATTGAATCTTAACAATTTTTTTCTTGGACAAGATTTTAATAAATTTTAAAATAAAGGATTAAGTTATTATGTAGTAAAATTCATAGGCTAATTTGTTACACAAGTAAAATTGTAGGGACTAAATGACTAGAGACTAAAGTTCATGGACTACGTTGTTATTTCCATGGACTAAAAGTGTTGTTTAACCAATTTATCTTTAAACTTCATTTCCTTGATTATTTCTGAGAAATATTCTTGGTTAAGAAAGAATGCAAAGTTAGCTGATAACTAAGACGACGTCTTCTCTTACCTTTTCTCTTGTTTTCTTTAACACAATTGTAGTTTTGGTGTATTTATGCTTAGTTGTGATTTTTTTTCATAAATGGAAACGTTTATAGGCCCCATCCTAATCATTCTCCTTAGACAATAAGAGACCCATAGAGGTGCTTGAATTTTCCTAACACTAACTGCTAACGTTCAGTGTTCTTCCAGAGTCATGTCACCATCCATTTAAGGATGGTTTACCTTCTTAGAGTTAGCAGCCGACGAATCACATTATTTCAACCTCAGAAAGGGGGAAGGGGCATCATGGCTGTCCGTGTCCCATCAGTAGATATAATCCATGAGGATAGGAACGGATCCTAGCATGTTGCCATCTACCTACCTTCATACTAAAAAAATAGTTGTACCTACGATATTTACTGGATCCAACCTTCAAAATAAAATAACAAGTCCAAGCCACTCAAGATCTGCTTTACCTTCAGTAAGAATATGTCCAGATAATCAAGATCTGTGTTAGTAGTACTGAGTAGTAATAGCTCTTAAAGATGTATATTTTCCCTGTTATATATGTTGAAACAGATACCTCTTGTAGGACTGTACCGCAAGCTTGTCATTGCCAACTCCATTGGATCAGTTCGAGTGCAACCCGTGGAGAATAAAGTACTTTAATTGGTTGCGAGTGGCCAGGCAGTAAAGGTATAGAGTCTTGAAAATGGTCACTCAGCATTACCTTAAGAACTCCAAATTTACTTCCAGTATCTCTAAGTTTGAATTCTTGATGGATGTTGAAATGTTAAGATGTATATTGTTGCATTATAGAATGATTTGCGGTACAGAGTCTTCTGGGGCTGCTGGTGAATAACCCATGGTAAAAGATGGAGAGACAAGATCCTCATTTGCTGGTCATTTGTCCCCAGGTAAATTTCTTTGGTGATATGTGAAATTGACCGTAGAACATAGTTTCTCCTATTATTTGGTTGTTTGTTTTAGGGAGGTCTACATACCATGAACGAAAGAACAAAGGATGACCGTTGATTTAGATATATTTGAAAGCTTAGGAATTCAGAATTAGTGTGTTGTTTCGTAGGATTTATCCCCTAGATTTTGGATTTCAATTCTAAATTTATGAACTCTTTTAGTGATGAATTTTAAGCGTTTTTGTTTATTTGTCTTTTCATTAACGAGAATTATTGATGGAACATACGAAAATCCTAGAAAATTAAAAATCAGGAACCCTTTGGTTATTTGAGTCCATAATAACAGATTCTAAACCTCCCAAGTCAATTCAACACAATTCTAAGGAGAGTTGGAAAAAAGTTAACCATGTTGGAATCGAAGAACGTGAGGTAACGAGAACCTCTTTGCTACATAAGGTTTGAACACTTCCCAAGCAAGTTTATCAATCTCAACTAAATAGTCAAGCATGCAATTCTAGATCAAAAACTACAAAGGCTACTTTTTCATCGACATATATATATATATATATATATATATATATATATATATATATATATTATTCCAAAATCCGAAAAGACTATTTTTTAGGGTCACTAGACGTTGTATAACCTCCCAAACCCTAATGTGTGCCCCCATCCTAAAGCTTAGTAAAATGGAAAAAAAAAAATTACCCTTATTTAATATGATTTAGAAAGTATACAGTTAAAAAATAAGAAAATTACATTACATTTATTAAACAAATATAATTAATAATTTAATGCATGAACAGTTCATATCAAAATACTTAGAAGTAGAGTTGTGAATAGGGTATAGGTATAAGAAATTGAGGTTGGCCCTGGTAAACCTATTAAGCATAAGAAAAGAAAGTCATGGGTTTAGATATGAAATTTCCCATTCAAAATTTTTTGCATTAGGTCACAATAATTCAATCCCACTTTGACATTCTCATAAAACAAAACTTCCAATTTCTATTATCTTAAATTCCTACCAACTAAATACCCACCTAATCATGTTTAGTTGGTCCTATCAAACATTAAATCAACCTCTTTATTACTTTCTACATTGTCCAATAATTACCATTATTTCAATATTAAAGATTATATAATTATTTCTTCCCTAACTTTTTATGAATGTGTAGTTTCCTACTTGCATGCTAATGTTATCTTTATGGTGCTTTTTCTTAAACACACAAATAATGTTATTTTTATGACAAAATTGTTTAGGACAAATATCAATTTATTTCTCCGAACTTTGTGAGTTGTATCAATTTAAACTTTAAACTTTCATAAATGTGTTTATTTAAACTTTGAACTTTCATACACGTATCAATTTGAAACTCTCAACTTTCATAAGTGTGTCCAAGTAAAACATAATAAACGATTTAAATTGATACATTTATATAAGTTCAGCGTCTAAATTGATGCATTGGTAAAAGTTTAGGGTATAAATTGAGACAATTATTAGTTTAATTTTAAAAACTATACTAAAAGCACTTAAAATTAAAGTTAGTATTCGTTTAAAAATAATTTTAAAAACTATACTGAAAACACTTAAAATTAAAATTAGTATTCTTCTAAGTGTTTGTTGAAAAGGTTGTTTATTTAAGAACATGTCTAAGTGCCTATTGAGCACACCCATCTCTTCAATCATGAAACAATAATAATAATAATATATTTACATTTTAGTTTTTATTTTTTATTTTGTCTTGAATTTTCATACTTAATCTATTAGAAAAGTGTAGAGATTAATTAAATCTATATGTAATTAAATCAAAAATCAAATAAATATCAAATACGATCTTAATCTTTGTATTTTAAAATATGTTACAATTTAGTCACTAAAATTTACTCAACAACAATTATATTCATATACCTTAAAATTTGTAACAAGTTTATTTCTATCTGAAATTTTCCATAAACAGTATTAATGACTTAATATTTGGTCCTAACATTTTCTTTGGTCTTTGTAGCTAATCTACTGGTTTTAACATTTTAAAATATAAGAATTAAATGGTTGCATGTTAAAATTGAATTGTTAAAAGTAAAGCATAAACAATATTGATTTTATTTTTAAATGAATATAGCTCACTGACATGGAGTTTATATTTGGTCATGTTTATCCCGGTAAAATGTAGTAAATCAATGGTAATGTGACATTAGGCTTCGTTTGAGTAGGTATCATTTAATTATATTTGTTGTTATTTACATGTATTTCGTTTTTGTATTAACATTGGGATCCACTTCTATATCTATATTAAAAAAAAAACGCAAATTGGTTTACGAGCGGAGGGTGATCAGTGCAATTGTGATTGTGATTGAAGCTCATTTCAATTAATCCATCAATAAAACTATAACATTTACTTCTATTCCAGTAGAAACATAATAAATCAAACATAGTTTGAAAAGTGGGTTCCGTTTGACCCTAAACAAAATCGAAAATTATGAAAATGTCACAATTATAGTTAGTTTTATCCATTGACCCTAAACCAAAAACGGTAAACAGGAAAGACCTGCTACATTCAAAAAATCATTATGAATCATTCACAAGTAAAATATCATTTACGATTATATCACTCTTGGTTACGGATGGTAAACTTACCCTAAATGGGAAGCCTTGGAAAACCCTTTGTTCCAAAAAGGTTATTTTCCCCAAAATGTAATGAATGAATGAATCAAAATCCCCCAAAGTCCATCAAAACTCCCATTTCAACTCACTGTCTGTTCTGTTTTGTAGGGCTCTTCTCACAAATGCCCTTTTTTTAGAGCCATAATAGAAATTTGCAGCAGTGGATTGGCTACAAAGATTTGACGTTTTTGTTGTCTTCTTCTTCTTCCACTTTTCTCCTAGTTTTCCCCCCTTCTTCCCCTTTCTTCCATACTCCGCCGATGGATTTCGCTTCGATTTTTCATTGAACAAACCTTCCGATTCTGGGGGTTTTCATTCGGGTCTCTTTATTTCTCTTCCGTTTCCTCGTTTGTTTGATGGGTAAGAAAAAAGCCCAGAAAACTAAGGAGATTGCAGTCGCCATAGCTGAAACCTCCACCTCCAAAGTAGCCGATGATGGTATCGGCCAATCCATACAGCCCAGAAAAAGGGGCCGACCTCGTAAGGTTCTTGATGAACCACAAAACGAACAGGAGAACAAGAAACTGCCACCGCCGCCGCTGCTTCCGGAAGCTGCAGAGAATCCACCGGAGAAGAAAACTAAAGGCACCGTGGATGAACCGTCGCCGGGTTCCATGGAAGAAGGTTCAAAACAAGAAGAACCCAAAACAGGGGATGGTTCGAGAAGCAGGGGAAGGCGAAAGAACAAACCCAGGAAAAGTAGCTAATGGGTAAACAAAAAACAAAAAACAAAAAACAATTTTATGGTTTTTTTTTTTTTTTTTTTTGGAATTTGGGTAAATTGTATTGTCGTTGATTGGATTAGATTACAAGAATTTGAAACTTTGATTGGAAAATTCACTTTCAAATTTATGTTTGATTGCTTTTCTTTCATCCAAATCTTCGTATTTACTTTCTCTTCAATATTTCATGTTTTTTTCACACTCAAAAAACCAAAAACGAAAAAACGAAAAACAAAAAACAAGAAAAAAACAAAGATTGTTCTAACATCATTTTCTTTTTGTTAGTGGTTCCACCAATCAAACTCAAGTATTGCTTGTTTCTTGAGATTGATTGATTGGGAATCAAAAGGGAAGATATGGTGAAGAGTGGGCTGAGTTTGAATTATTTTGTGTTCTTAATGGATTTATTATGAATTTTTAATTCTAATTTTTAAAATCTATAATAAATTGCTTGATTTTCAATTTTACAATAAGTAATGAGTTAGATATAAATTTTAATTTTTGAGGTTAATTGAATCCTAAAATTTGAATTTTCAAAAGATATAAAATAATGTTAAAAAAGATATGGAATGGCATTAGATTTCAGTAGTCTTGTTTTTATTTTTAGATATTTTCACATTTACATAGGGTAAAAAAAATCATATAATGTAAGCAATAAACTTGTTAATTTGTTCTTAAATAATTTTTCTGAGTTGAAACAAAATATGAATTGGATCCAACTCATGATTTGTAGCACGTGAGGGTCACGTGCACATATTATAAGCTAAGGTCAATTAATTTAATTTTTACTGTTGCATTGACTGCGGGTTTGGTACACTTGATGCTGATGGTTTATTTGTGGATAAACTAATCCAATATAGACGCGTGCGTTTCACGCAGTTATTTGGCGCGTGAAGAAAATATGCCTAAAGGTACATAATAATACAAGGCATGCGAGACATCCAAGGGGGTGGACGTCATATTACGGGGCAAGTGGTTTTCTTTTTATTTTAATTAATGAGATAAATTTTTATAACCTTTTTCTTTTTTTAAAGAAAAAAAACTACAATTACATTTTTAAGTTTAATAAATAAAATTACTTTATTCATCTCTAAGTTTATTAGTATAATTTTTATTTAAAAAATTGAAAAATTGCTTTTGTTTCGAGTTTTGAATTTTAACTTTTATTTAATCGGTAGTTTCAAAATATAATAATTTTATCATTGAATTTCGATTTTAGTTAGTTTTAATATTATACATTAACTTCAATTAATTAATTTAAAATAATTAATATGCATTATCAATAAAAAGTGTAAATCTTGAAGATTAAACTCCATAAATAAATAAATAAAAGTCTCAAAGATAAAATGTAACATAAACTCAAAACTAAGTAAAAGTTTAGTATACTTACTCAAGGATCATATGAAAATTAGTCTTGGAATCGATGAATCATAAATATTTTTTTTTTCTTCAATTTAAAATTATAGGTTTTGAATAACAATTCACATACTTTCGGTTTTGATTTGTGTTGGATCTTGAATAGTTTTATTTTGCCTCAGTCCCGCAGTATTTTAAAAAAATCGATCCTTATTTCCAAAACTTTAACATATACATAAAAATTCTTTAATATGAACTTATTGTCTTTCTAAAGATACACGAATGTCTTCCTGACTACATTTAAAATAACTAAAAGCAATACTATATAAATTGAACGATGTAATCAGATATAAAATAGATGTATATATGCAATTATTATTTTATTATTTAGTAGTTTCTATTTAAAGGGAAAATTAGTATATTTGGTAGTTTAGAAATTATTTTTAAATTTGAGCATTTTCTAAGCTTAAATTTCAAATGATTTTGTTATTCAACTCTTAAGTCATACCTGATTAGTTGACTTTGAGTTGATTCTTTAATTTTGACTTTAAACAAATATATTTTAGTTTGAGGAAAATTTAATTTTGATGGAATCCAAATTTGCAATTTGCTAACACAAAATTTTAATTTTTAAAAAATGTAATAGACATACTAAAAAAAAGTCTAAGAATCTCTAAAATAATTCTTAAATTATATATATTGATTGAATTTAAATCAAGTTTCTGACTTAATGATTAACAATTAAAAGTTTATTAATCAAAACGTTGAGATCAAATAATGAAAACTACAATTAAGACAACAAAATTAAAATAATTTATCATTTTTAACAAAATGTGAAGTAGGGTACGTAAAGAGAAGTCTAAACTTATCGATTTTATACATAAACATAGATTTTAACACGATCCTTTTAACTCTCGAGATTAAACAAATTGAGTTGTGTTAAATTCTCCAAGTGCGACAATTTTATTATTTATGTTTTTTTTTTTTTCATTGTTGTTTAATCTATGGACGATGAAGGTTGAAATATATTTACAAAGTGATTTGATTTTGGAAGGTTTACAATAAACCCCACACACTCTTATCCAACCGACCTATATATATAAAGGGACATTAAATTAATACATTCTTACTATATGATAAACTTTTTGGTCTCTAAAGTCAAATATTAAGCAATCCAACTTTGAAAACGAGCCATCC
Source organism: Cucumis cinereus (assembly GCA_037974625.1). Taxonomy (NCBI): domain Eukaryota; kingdom Viridiplantae; phylum Streptophyta; class Magnoliopsida; order Cucurbitales; family Cucurbitaceae; genus Cucumis; species Cucumis cinereus. The sequence continues at coordinate 11,187,122 of JBBPDJ010000014.1, forward strand.
AAATCTCTTATTCGACAATTGACTAGGATCCAACACGTGGCTCTTGTTTAAATACTTAAATAACAGTCTTTCTATGAATTATATTATATGATCATTTACAATATTATTTTAATTAAACTCTAACATGAAACTACTTTTGACAGGAATGCTCGTGCTACTTCGTTTTAATTAATACTTAACAATAAATACTATGTTTTATAATTCGGTACTTAATTAATTATAACTCTACTCACTTTTAAAAGTTAGAATTTAGTCTCTAATTAATTCGACTTGTTTACCATTATTTTTAAATGTTCGAAATATTTTTTTTTAATTAATATCAATTCCAAATTTAGCTTGTTTTTGTTATTTATTAATATTGACTGACATTTATTTAACTTTCAATCATTTTATGAAATTTTATTTATTGAGATTTCTTAACTGAAAACCAAGCACATATCTATTAAAATTTGAAGTTTGCGTCGAATATTTTGGAAAATGTTAATAACATTGGACATACCATTGTTTATTTTTTTAGAGTATTTATAAATGTGCAAAAAATGTGAATGTGCCTACCATATGTTTTTGGGATATAAGGTTATACATTGTACAAATTGTTTCCTCATATTTATCAAATATAACTTAATTTACTTATCTTTTCATTTAATTATTTTTTTATTCTCGCTTTTGTTTACAAGAAAAAATAATTTATTTATAAAATAGAGGCATTTTCAACGTAACAAACGAGTATATATATATATATGTGTAGTATAGCTTACATTTTGTGATTACAGACGGCCCATGGGCTTTCTTAGATTACAAGCCTTTGTAACACGTGGCCCATTAACAACAGTCCTAACGCCGTGCCACGAACCGCGCTATGGTTTCGGTCATTGTCACCACTCACCAACCTTTTGAGTGTCAACGCTCTGCTCTTGCGCCAGTCCGTACTCCTTGTTAATGGATAAGATCGATCTCTCCCATATTTCCCCCATCTTCTCTTTTCTTTTATTTTCTTCAGATTTACTTCTTCTTCTCGGGTAATTTCCTATCACTTTCTTCAGAAAAACGGGTGGTTTTCGTTCTCACTTCCAACCTTCCCACAAGCTTCTGGATAGTGATCCCATTTTCATCATTTTCATACTTTTTCCTGTAGACCAACCTCAATGCTTCAGCTTAATTTCGACTAATAATCGTTTCTAAGCGTCATATTTTTAATTGGGTAACGAGGGACCCGGTAATTTGTTTATGTGGTGGGTACTGCCCACTCGCCCTTGGGTTGGAATCAAAAGGTTTAATCGTGTAGCTTTGAAAGCGATTTGAGGACACTCTTCGAACAAGCAGAAGGATTCCTATAGATATTAGTCTTTGTCGAGATTTTGAATGCTGGATTTTGACGTGTGAGTTTATTTTTCTACGTATTTATCCAACTGTCAAAGGGGATTTTGATTTCTTTCTCTGTTTTTTCTTTTTTTAATTTTATTTTTGGGTTCGATGTAATTCTGAAGCAATACAGACCAAGGGTTTCTTGGCTGGTCCTATCTCGTGTGATGTGGGTTTATTGGATTTGCTGGAAGCTGGCTGGTACTTGGAGGAGACGATCAGTTCAGAAATTTTGAGCCAAAACGTTTTGTCAGGTTAGTAAGAAGTTCAATTTGATCAAATTTAGCCAAAAAGAGATCTGGGTCTTTTCTTTTTCATTCGAACTATTTGGGATTTGTGAATTGGCAATATGTAAGTCGTGCTTGGGTGGATTCGCTTTCTTCTAACGGCTTCTGTATTTCCAAATCTAAGGAGTTTCATCTGTATTTTCTTAGTTAATCTCTCTTTAAATTTGGTGGATTTATGTCTTTCATTTACATCCAGGTCATAACTTGTAAGTATACTACTGATGGAATTCGTTACATAGTCTGTTTCTTATCCTCTTTGTTTGGATACTTGGATCTCATTCAACTAATGTTGGTTGGGGTTGGTTTTGCCATTTGATTTGAGTTTGCCTGAATTGGAACTTTTTTTATTTCGATTTTAACTCCTCTTAATTTAAGGGTTTTCTATTCCTGAATTTTCTATTTATGAACTTGATTACCTGTCGTTATGGATGCATGCATATGGTGCTCATCGTTTGGAATTGAGACTTTCTGTTTGATTTTCTTTACTTAAAAGAAAAGATCAATCTGTTTCTTATTTTAATGATATTAGCAATATGTATGTTTCAGGGTTGAATTGTGAGACAACCTAGATTTTCCCTTTGATCTATTCTTGGACGATTGCTCTCATGCTGTAGCCATTTCGATAAGTTTAAGCTCCTTTAACCATGGAGGGTGCTGTTGAGACACTACCAAAAGTTGAATCGATTGACAATGAACTTCAACTTGCTAGATTTTCACGTCACCAGCCTCGTGTTAAAGCCTACTCATCATCTTGGCTTGATTTGAGAGTCTTCTATGTTAGGATCAGTAATTTCCAAGTGGACAACTTGACGCCAGAGTTCCTCACACTCAACCATATCCCTCTCAGCCCCGACACCCTTTTTGAGGTCAATGGTGTTAGATGTAGTAGTCACTCTGAGGGGGTCTCTTCCTCTCTTAGGAGAGATAGAGCTGATAAGAAATCAGAAGAAGCCACGTTTGTGACTACTGATAATATAAGGTTGAGTGGAAGTGTAAAATTTGAAGTATATGACAAGGAAGATTTGTTTCTTTCTGGGATTCTAGAGATGTCAAATTGTAATGGTTTATTAGGGGAATCGAAAGGCAATGCGAAGAAGTGGCACATGAGTTGTGAGTCGAAGTTGGGCGTTGGCTTCTTGAAGGGAAAGCATATGAATGGAGCTGAAACCTCTTCCCCAATAATTGAGGTTTATGTAGCTGGTAGCTTCTCCGGAAATCCTATCATCTTGACCAGAACTTTGCAGCTAAGCTCCCGAAAGAAGCAGAGTTGGAAATCCATGTTGGATGCCATACCAGAATCTGAGACACCTGAATCTAATGAAGATCAGTTTCCAGAATATGATTTACAGGTACATCACTGATACTCTGAGGTTGGCCACTTATGATTCAATTCCCTGTTAGTTTGTTTACACAAATATTGCTCCGTTAACCTTCTCCGGAAGAGATTGATTTGTTTATGGGCAAGTTAAATTTATGGTCCAATGTCTATTGCAAACAAACCTACACACAAAATGTCTTAATTATATTTAATGCTTGATTATATCATCCAAGTCAAATTCAAGGGTAGGCACCTAGTTGTTTATAAAGAAAACTTAGCCCTGATTTTCATCCAGTGTAGTTGGTACTGGTAGCCTTTTCATTTTGGATTGATCATCATTTTTTGCCTACTATAATGCTACGTTCTTTGGGTGTCAGCCCATATTCTTCTCTTCTAGCTAAATCTTTCTTGAGTTCAACTGTCATCTTAATTTGTAATCGCCACCACGTCTCAAATCGGCTTAGCTTATTTGATTATGGGGTTGATTGCTCTAATGTACTTTTGGCCTTCACACCCTCGAAAATCCATTTACTTCTTGTAGGCCACAGAATATGTAAGATACAAACAGGAAATCGACAACGGTGACGACTACGACTACAACATGTATTGGAAAAGGAGAGAATATTTAGACAATGAAGATGGTGAACTCTCCTGGTTTAATGCAGGCGTGAGAGTTGGTGTTGGTATAGGGCTTGGTGTTTGTTTAGGACTTGGTGTGGGAGTTGGCTTGCTCGTCCGTACCTACCGAGCGACTACTCGAAACTTCTCGAGGCGGTTCGTGTGACAAATACAACAGTCATTGGTGTCTTTTTTTTTTTTTTTTTTCTTTTTTTTGTAGAGGAGACTTGTGTAGCTGAAATTTTGATTGTGGAAAGCTTGTATGTTTATGGAGCATTACTTGTTTGTCCATTGAGAGGAACAATGAGATGATTTGATCATTGTAAGCTTTGTAATGCCTTTGTCTGCATGTATAGTAGTGTGATTCTGTTGTATGGAAGCAGCAAATTGATAATTGAACTTTCTATTTTAATTATTTTTTTTTTTTTAATTTAATGCGAGGGGTAATTTGAATCCTTCAACCTTTTTTAATATTAAACAAATGTTAAAAGTAAGGATAAAATATTTTCGAAATAAGTAGATTAGATATAGCTTTTACATTTTACTTTTTTCCCTCAATGGCTCAACCATCTCAAATTTATATTTTATAATTGTTTATTATTTTCACAACTATTTTGAATTTTAATTGTTTAATTTCTTATAGCAATTATTAAATTATATTTATCGAATTGTTTACATATATATTTCCAAAATAATTATATCGTAATAAGTTATATATTAAAAGAGAGGTTGTTTTAAATAAAAAATTTCATTGAAAATATTTTCAAATAGAGCAAAATGATTTAATATTTTTTTTACAAAACTAAATTTAGTATGAGTAAAAAAAATTTAAAATTAAATAATATAAATTAATAAGTAACTACTTTTTTATAAGAGAAATTATTGTAAAAAGTAAAACTGTTATAAAATATTATAAATTTTTAAATTATATCAACAAATCTATTAATGTTTATTAATTTATAATTGATAGACACTAATAAAAATTTATAAATATTTATTGGCGATGAATCTTAAATTTTTTATTTTTTATTATATTTAAAATGTCTGTTTTTATAATTTGAAAATAAAATTGATCAAACACTAATATTTTATTCGGGTCGAAACAGATGTTGCCTTAGGTCTTGTTTTATGATTTGATTTTTTATATTAATCATCGTCTAATCAAATTCCGTTGTCGTCCAGCGGTTAGGATATCTGGCTTTCACCCAGGAGACCCGGGTTCGATTCCCGGCAACGGAACTTTTTAAAGTTTAATTTTGAAAAAGCCCCATTTTAAACCTTAATTTTTGTTTGGTTATTTTGACTTGTATATTCAAAAAAGAATTTCAATAATTTATTTATTAGATATAAATTTAAAATGTAATCGAGTTAATTCATTAAAATTATATGACAAACTCATTTAATATTTATTGTGTACTTAAAAATAAAAAAACTCGAGTTCAAATTAGTTCTTCCAATTCAATGTCTTCCATCCAAAAATTTGTAACGCTTAGACCTCAAGACTTTACATCGATGACTTCACAACCTCACTTTTTTGGTCGATCTACGTCAAATTTGATGCCCTAATAGCTGAAAGTGAAAGCGAGCACGGGCCACGCGCTCTCTTTCCACGTGACAACACAACGCTGATCTCACGTGGCATTTCGGACCCGAAGCCCACAGACCTCACTCGTCACTTCCCATGGTTTCGCTCTTCAGAAATAAAAATAAATAAAATTTCTGCTTTTTGCAATTCCCATCGCTGTAATCACCCAATACAACCTTCTCTTCATCTCTCTCAGGTGATTTCAACTTTCTTCACTCGGATTTCCACCTCAGAATCGAACCTAATTTTTGTTTCCTCTTTTTCTGTATTCGTCGTATATCTTTACATATTCCAATCCTCTTTTCTTCTTTTTTCTTTCTCCGAATAAGAATCTTTCTCTACCTATGCTACATCATTGTCTTGATTCCTCTACTGCTTTTTCATCTTGAACGTTTTACGAACAAGTTTGGTTTTCTGAATGTTATGCTCTATTTTGGGTCGTTTTGGGATTTGAATGTTCTGTAGTTGTCAAATCTTGTGAGAACTTTCAACTGAAGGAAAACAAGTCTTGATTTTCAATTACGAATTTGTTGCAGGTGATTTCTGATTGTTTGAAATGGCTTCTCTAATCTCTGACACCGAGGCATGGAAGAATCTGAAGGTACTTGGATAGGTTGGAGTGATGTTGAATTTAAGCTTCTTATGTGGCATCATAATGCTGAAGATTATCTTGGCTGCAGGCTCATGTTGAGGACATTAACAAGACCCATCTGCGTGATTTGATGAGCGATGCTGCCAGATGCAATTCCTTGATGGTGTAGGATCACATCTCTTGGTTATACATCATTGTGCTTGATATGTTTTAATTTGATAACACGTTTCGTTGATGATGCTAATTTTTTGTCAGTGAGTATGATGGGGTTTTGTTGGATTATTCACGACAAAGGGCCACCTCCGACACCATTGAAAAGCTCTTCAAATTGGCAGAGGTGAGTTTTGGTCACTGTTGTTATTGTGTTGTGGAAGTTGTTGTTCTCTGATATCTTTTGCCCTTTCGTCCAATCCAGGCGGCAAATCTCAAGGAAAAAATTAATCGGATGTACAATGGGGAACATGTAAGTGCACGTTTTCTTATCATTTCCAGTTCGTGTGAAAAATTTTGTGCAATCAATAGTAATGATATAGCCCAGTAGTCTTCTTTTATTTAGGAGGCAAATGTTGGCATTTTATATATTTATTTCTGAATGAAAAAGTACTTAAGCTTGTCTCTTCCTTGTTCAAGAGCATCTAAAATCTGTATTATCGAGACTTTAACGTTGCAAAAATAGTAGATAACTGTTCTTTCTATCCTCGGTTTTTGTGGCCTATAGATAAACAGCACAGAAAATAGGGCAGTCCTGCATGTTGCTCTTCGTGCATCAAGAGATGCAACAATACAGAGTAACGGAAAGAATGTCGTGCCTGATGTTTGGAACGTTCTTGATAAGATTCAGGATTTCTCTGAGAAAGTTCGCAATGGTTCTTGGGTAGATCTCTGCTCTTTGTTATTCATTGGCTCCAATACTCTTTGCACTTTTATACTTTACAAGTTTGGTAGGTTGGAGCCACAGGAAAACCTCTGAAGGATGTTGTTGCTATTGGCATTGGTGGCAGCTTCTTGGGGCCTCTGTTTGTGCACACTGCACTTCAAACAGGTTGAGAAAAGATTTCTTCTTGCTGTCATATTTATTATTGTAGTCCATTGGGTAGAGTTGTGTCTATAGTCAAGTCTCATTCAATTAGTTTCGTTGAGTAGAATCATCTCCTAAGGCTTTACCGATTCAGTCGATTCCTTTCACTCATTTTCAACATGATCCTGTAGCTTATTTTCAATGTTATTTTCAGATCCAGAGGCTATTAAATCTGCAGAAGGACGTCAATTACGTTTGTAAGTACTCTAATGCATTTATTCTGTCAGTGATACAATGAAGTACTCTTTTTTAGAAAACCTGGGATTTCATCTCATTGGAGAAGTGGTAAAAGGAGCAGGAATATTCAAAAACTACAAGAATTCAACTATTCAATAGATGAATTATAGATTTAAGATTTGTGGTTCTGCATTTTCATCACTACTGGAAATCAGGCTGAAAGAGTTCATCATTTTCTGTGCTATGTTTGCAGTCTTGCTAATGTGGATCCCATTGATGTGGCGAGAAATATCACTGGTTTAAACCCTGAAACTACTTTGGGTAGGTTCTTTATTCATTGAGAGCATTGTCATTCAAACTTCCACTCCTCATAAACCATAGTTACCTTCTTTATTTGTTTTTGCTGATTGAATATGTTTGCAGTTGTGGTGGTTTCAAAGACTTTTACCACTGCTGAAACTATGTTAAATGCCCGGACACTGAGGGAGTGGATTTCTGCAGCTCTTGGGTTAGTAATCATCTACAATATCATTGTTAAGGTCATTTTGGTATCACTACTTCATACAGGCATTGCATGGTATTCATTTTGCAAATAGATTTGAGAGGTTGAAATAGAAAAGGTAATGAAATAAGCGATAGCTTACTTTATAGAAGGTTGACTAACTTAAGTAAACAATTAATTACCTAAGATAGCTAATAAACTAACCCATGTAACTAACAAAAGTAAGCCTAGAGTCAGAGGAAATAACAAAGAATGTAAAAATCACTAAGTTATGTCGAGATGAATTCATCCACCTATTTGAGTTTTTGGGATGCTCATTTATTATTTCTTACCACAGTTTTAAGATGTAAAAAATCGGAGAGATCTTTTTGTGTGCTTGTCAGTTGAGTCTACTTCTAAATTGTTTGTTGACTGTCAAGTCATGTTTTTGTGCCTGTTTCAGTCTACTCAATTGTTTGGGGATTTTTCATATTGTTGAGTCAAGTGTTTTTGTGTTTCATCAAGTCTAGTGCTAAACTGTTTGAGGAGCCATGTTGTTGAGTCTCGTGCATATAATTTGCTGTACTTGCATCAGTTATTGGCTATCTTAAAGATGAGAATTGATCATTTTTCATGTCCGTCAATTATTCACAAATCACCTATTTATTTTGGTGTATTTTCAAATGGGTTTGTACATTTGGCAAATTGAGACAAAATTTCTTTTCCCTGATTTCATGGGGATAGAAGTGTCATTTTGTTATTTCTCACGGACAAAGGCTGGATTATGACATGTTTTCTTCAATCCCAGGCCTTCAGCTGTTGCAAAGCATATGGTAGCAGTTAGCACCAACCTCCTGGTATCTTTCTGATCCTTCGGTATTTTTGATCTGGCACCTCCATGCCCGACAACTTTCATGTTTATTTTCCTCAAGCATTCTTTTAGTTGAAGCAGATGTTCATGCTGTCCGATTTGTGTGCTTATCCTTACCTGCAGTCTTTACATTTTAAAAAAATCAAGTTCACAGCTTAGCTAACTTCAATTTCGAACTTAAATTTGTGGAAATCTTCTTTTCAAACTTTCAGTTTCCGCCTCCAAGCTTGATTAAAGGACTCCTTCCTCCTCAGCCACTTGGTTAGCATTTTAGGGATGCATGTTTTAGTTTTAGTTAGTGTTTTGTTCAGTGAAAAATGTATTACGACCAACAGCCTTTTGGAGCTTAAGCTTGATGTGAAAATAAAGTATGGGCTTCAGTGAGATGAGCCATAATATCTAAATATATGTTAAAAAACTAATAGTTCAGTGATGAGTTGGAAAAACTTGCTAAAGATGTGAGCTTTATTTAGAAAATTGTGTTTAGAATATTCACCTCAACTGACAATCTAAGCATAGCTTGGTGTATAAGACACCAATTATAATCTCTAAGGTCGGTGATGCCTAGCAATTATCAAACTAAAAATATATTCAACTCGGCATCTTTCTTTCTAAGTTCAGAAAAGGAGTGTCAGGAATGGAGGAGGAAGAGATGGGAAAAAATGAAGAAGAAGAAGAAGAAGAAGAAAACAAGGCGTTGCAGTATGTGCCATGATGGCAAGTTGTGTCACTTCATCTCATACGAAGCAATGCACACTAGGGGCGCCCTTCAGATCTTTGATTTTAATTATATTTCATCCCTACCTCGTTTTCAGATGTATAATTTTCCTCTTCCTTCTGCTGTTGTCTAGATTTTGGCAGTGTTCTTCATCCATGATGTTTGCTGGCTCATTTTGTCCTGCTTGGAGTTAAATAATGTTTATAGGTTTTGTTCCTTGGATAAATTTTTATGGCTTTGCCACTTCCAGTAAACTTACCAGTAAATTTGCTGTTGCAGCTTGTAGAGAAGTTTGGAATTGATCCTAATAATGCCTTTGCATTCTGGGACTGGGTTGGTGGACGGTACAGTGGTAAACATTTCTTGCTCATTGAAAATTCTTCTGTGGCTTTTATGATATGCTTATGTTTGCGATCTCAGAAGTCACAACGAAACAGTTAAAAATGTTAAGTTCAATTGCAGTTTGCAGTGCTGTAGGAGTGTTGCCTTTGTCTCTTCAATATGGCTTCGCAATTGTTGAAAAGTATGGTCCCTTGTTATTCTAACATGTAGTTTTACCTCTTATTATCTCAACATGGATAATTTGTAAGGTGTAGAAATTAACCATATGTCCTTCAAGTTGTTTCTGTGTTTGTTGTGGATAGTTAGAATTTGATGGAAAAATGTGTTCGTATTAAATTAAACTGAAGGTAAAAAAATAGTTTATATCTATGTTCATAATCAACTCATGTTTTTTTTTTCTGATGACTTGACTGAATTCCTAATTTGGTATACTCGAAAGAAGTGTAAGTCAATGAGAATTAATTTGATCTGGCTTTTTCCCTCAAGTAATCGGATGTATCAGTACCTTTGTAAGATCAAACGCTTACTTCAAATTTAGCTTACAACAGTTGAATCTATAACGAAAGATAACAAAAGAAAAAATGAAATCTTCTGAACTTGTTCTGGAATTTAGTGTACTAGTTGCTTAAGTTCTGTAATAAGAGTAACAAAAAGTATATTGTTTTCTGATCTAAAAAGATAATATATTATATTAATCTTTTTCAAGTTTGAGATGTCTAAGATGATGCATTTCTTGCCTACAGATTCTTGAAGGGAGCTTCAAGCATTGACCAGCATTTCTACTCCTCTCCTTTTGAGAAAAACATTCCAGTAAGTCTGTGTGAAGCTAAACAAACTAGTTAACGTTTTGCCACTGATAAATTTCCCTCTGCTTTCCTGATTCTTCTCTCTTTCTTTTAGTTTTGGATGTATTTCTTTCTGTGTATTTGGTCAGAAGCTATACGTTTTCTTGTCTATATTATTTCCCATCATTTTAACGATATTGTAATTTCTTTAGGTGCTTTTGGGATTGTTGAGTGTATGGAATGTTTCTTTTCTTGGGCATGCTGCAAGAGTAAGTTTTTGCAAATTTGTTTTGAGGGTTTGCGAGAATATGCTCCCTAATGACGTCTATTACTTCCCAGGCCATCTTACCTTATTCCCAGGCTTTGGAGAAGTTTGCTCCACACATTCAGCAGGCATGCAGCTAAACTCTGCTTTGAGTAACTTTTTCCGCACCGATAAATTCTAAAGGCTCATTCCACTGTACTCTAGGTTAGCATGGAGAGTAATGGCAAGGGCGTTTCAATTGATGGGGTTCCACTCCCTTTTGAGGCTGGAGAAATCGACTTTGGGGAACCTGGAACCAACGGCCAACACAGTTTTTACCAATTAATTCACCAAGTATGTATGGATATTTAAATTGTTCCCAAGTATGTATGTATGGATCGTGTTTTACAGTAAATGCTAATGACCAGGGAGATTGTAAGTTCTGTTGGTTATTGCTATAAATTGATTGCTAGGTTATCTGAACTAATTTTTTTTCTAACATTCCAGGGGCGTGTTATTCCGTGTGATTTTATTGGTGTTGTAAAGAGCCAGCAACCCGTTTACTTAAAAGGTATTTGAGCCCTATTTTAGTTTTGATCACAAAAAAGCCAGAATGAGTCTTCCTTATTGCAAAATCTAATTGTCCATTTGCCACATAGGTGAGGTCGTGAGTAATCATGATGAACTCATGTCGAACTTCTTTGCACAGCCAGATGCCCTAGCCTATGGGAAGGTCAGTTCTTACACTCTTCTGTGAAAACTCTGAAAACAAACCATCTTCCACCCATCATTACGATAATATGTATTTTTTATTTCTCCCTCCCCTGTTTGTGGAAATGGAGTGATAACTTACCGTGTTCTCCCGAACTAAAACATCCTACAATTTTTATAGACGCCAGAGCAATTGCATAAGGAGAATGTTCCAGAGCATCTTATTTCCCACAAGGTGACACTTCGATCTTTACTGCTATCTATCATTTTGAATTGGATTCAACAACCTAACTCTATTCCTTCCCTTCAGACATTTTCTGGAAATCGGCCTTCTCTCAGCATTCTTCTTCCATCATTAAACGCCTACAACATTGGTCAGGTATCTCGTCTGTTTCAAAATACCCTCTTTTAAAAGTTTTTTCATTCAACCTACTTTCGCCTTTTATGTAGTGACTAATTATATTTAATCCACAGTTGCTAGCCATCTATGAACATAGAATTGCTGTAGAAGGATTTGTTTGGGGCATCAATTCCTTTGACCAGTGGGGAGTTGAATTGGGCAAGGTATGCTTTTCCATGATCATAACTCTTCACCCTCACTTTTCTTTTTCCTTTCGTGATGGCTTAGGTTGCATGGATTTTATCGGTACTAATATATGTTAATGCCGTGTGTGAATGCAGTCGCTTGCTACCCAGGTTCGAAAACAGCTCAATGCATCTAGAACAAAGGGAGAATCAATTGCAGGCTTTAACCACAGTACAACGTCATTGTTGAAAAGATATCTAGAGGTATGATTAATCATCCATCAAACTGGTGGTGAAGTCAGTATCTCTTCATTGTTCATAATTAGAATTGCCCTTAATGCATCTCTTATGATTTTGTCGGCATCTTATTTTGCAGGCGAGTTCAGATGTACCATCTGATCTTCCTACTCTTCTACCCAGAATTTAACTGCTGCTGATGGCCAAGAATTTTGATATTGTATTAACATAAACTTAATCATATATTTCCCTGCTACTTTAAATGTATTGATGAAGTTTATGCTGAGTAGCATGTCCTTAAATTATGCCACAACTTTTAATAAGCAAAAATTTTCTACATTTTACAATGTGTACTATTGCAGAGCCCACCATGATGGGGAACAGTTGCATTTGCCAGGCCTTGAAATGAAATAAAATGTTGTCAGCATTTGATTGCTTAACTTCAGTTGTAATATTCCCTTCAATCTTCATGTTTATATCTAAAAACTTGATTCATTCATTCATTCATTGAAATGGCTATAAAACAAAGTTCTTTTCCCTTACAATCATATATATGTCCAACAAAAAGTTTGATATAGTTTTTGAGATACAAAATGGGAAAAGAACTGAAAATCTGCCATTTCCAAGCAGGTGGAGATTTCTCAAACACCTGTAGAGCCAAAGCCACCTTCACCTCTGAGGGTGGAATCTAAATCGTCGACCTCCATCACCTCCGGCGTCACAATTTTTTCAAGAATCATCTGAGCGATTCTGTCGCCCACTTTCACCTCAAAATCCACATCGGAGTGATTGAACAGTATCACTCCCACAGTGCCTCTGTAATCAGCATCAATAACACCAGCACCAACATCGATTGCATGCTTCAAAGCCAATCCAGAACGCGGCGCTGGAAAATAGCCAAAAATGCTTTAGTATCAGCCCCCAAAAAACAACAAATGTGCAGGAAAGAAGGTGCGTAAATAGATTAGATGAGAAGAAATACCGATCCGAGCGTAAGTTCCTTCCGGAATCGCAATGCTCAAGTCAGTTGGAACCAGAACTTTTCCTCGAGCAGGGACTTTCGTCTCTATTGCACTGTATTAACGTACAAAAGAATCAAACAAACGAGTTCGTGAAGATAGATAAAAAAAAATCTCAGATGACCCACCTGGAAAGGTCGTAACCAGCGGAGAGAGCAGAGGCTCGCGATGGCAACACGGCTTTCTCGGACAGCTTTTTTACTCTGAGAAGCATCGATGCCTGGTTAACATTTTCAGACTCGCCATTGTCGTGAGTAAGCTTTTGTACTTTGGGCGACCGCAACGATTCATGAACTCCTGAAGTGCCGTTCTGCGCCATTGTTAGGGATTGAGAGAAATGATAATTGAACCTGAAATTGATGGAGTTCGATTTGGAATTGGAGAAAGACAAATGGAGTTTATATAGAGGAAGACGAGAGAGAAATGCTCCATGGTGGATAATGGCGCCAAAATCTCCCGCCATTTTGCGTCACGATCGTCTTGGCACGGTCCGCTTTGAACGAAGTCAGTGACCGAACCGATAGACCGGTTTTCAGTGAACCGGCCAACCCTAATATGCTCGGTCTCGGTTAGTTTTTAGAGATTCAATACAAATCTTACAGGAGCGCGAAGAAGAAGGTGAAGCGGGTGATGGGCGGCTGCACATGCACTTAACCTTCTAGGGTTTTCTTTTGTTTAACCTGACTTGGACATTAGAGCTAATGGGCTTTAAACAAACTTGGGCTGCTGGGTTGGTTTTTAAGCAAAGCTCTACGTAATTTGTGTGGATTTTTTTCCTATTGAACCGAGAACCGAACCGCATTTATCGGTTCTTCCGGCAGTGAACCGATTGATACAAAAAAAAATAGAGAATAAAACACCAAACGGTTCGGTCTGATCCATTGGTTTGGACCGATATTTGCACAACCTGTGTATGGTGACTTTGTAGTCAGGGATGAACACAATCCCAAAACTCCAAAACCCCAAAACCGAGGGATTTGAATCAAAGTTCATCCCTGACTCTAGAGTGAATCGAACCGATCAATTCAACTAGCCTGTTAACATATTATTAGCCAATGAAAAAATAGCTGAAAATAGGAAAGATTTTGGTTTTTCTTCGTGGATATTTGTTTGTTGTGGGAGCAAGCCCTTGATTCGGTGGGTTGATGGGTTTTTCTCGTATTCATTTACAATTCTTTAAAAATACAATTTGAGTTGTGTTTGGATTAACTTTTTAATCATTTAGTTTTGAAAATAAACCATTCTATAAAAAGTTGGAGTGTTTGGCTACCACTCAAAGTATATATTAAAATGATTTCATAGTTTATTTTGAAAGTTTAAAGAACATGTTCTTTGAAAGTTTTTTTTTTAAATTTAATCTCTAGTCAATCCAACCATGCTCTTACTTATTAACCGTAAAGTTTTACCCTTCTAAAATCCTTTGAATTATATTTAAGACTCTTTTTTGTGCTTTTGCTTGTGCGGTGTTGAGAAAGGAATTGAAATTCAAAGCTACTTTTGTATCCCACTTTGGTCTTTATTGGAAACGTAGATTGACCTAAAATTTAAGCTTGAAGACTACTACGGTATGGCCATTCTACCTATAGTTTGTAGTTCATTTAGGTATTTGTACTTTTAAAACCTTCATTTTAGGTCCATAGAATTTCAACTTTAGTTCAGTGTTTTCGAACTTTCAAAGATTGACCATTTTAATCAATTAAAAATGAAAACCAATGGACCCAAATAGTAAAGCACAAATATTAAAATGGTAACTTTTCAATATTTTTCTTTTTTTACCAAAATGAACCAATAGGTAGGGATATTTTTATTGTATTTTTTTCAAGTTTAAGAGTTATGTTTTTTTAAACCTCTTAAAGTTTAGGTGTGCTTTTTAAAAACAAAACTTTGACCGCTTATATCCATAACTTACAATAATAAACTCAATTTAAAGTTTAGGAGTATTTTTTGAGATATCTAAAAGTTTAAATGTATTTTCGTCACATAGTACATATTTCAATAAAAGATGTGTGAAATATGTTTTGATCCAGTCTTTTAGCTATTTTGTTGTTGTCTTATATAGCTACCATATGCCCTCATGTATTGTCATTGCCCCATTAGTCAAATCAACGTGTCACAATGATGTACTAGGCAAATATGTTTGTAAATAAATATTGTGTATACTATTCTCTCACAACACGAGATGACGAGAGAATCAAACTTTTGACTTCGAGATTAATAGTAATACCACAAGACTGCTTACCTAGACATGTAAATACAGTTTTGAAGTTTATACAAGGAAAATAAAAAGCTTTAAATATGTAACCAATCATTGCTTGAGCATTTGATACTTAGGCGCGAAAGGTTCGTGTATAAGAAACAACAGGTAAAATATAGAAAAATAAGTTGATATATTGACTACAATGGGTTGTTGTATATTCACATTCGGGCAAGTGAGAGAACGTGTTTATAATAATAATAAAGATGTTAATAATAATATCAATAGTGTCTAAATTCTATCCACGTTGCTCAAAACCAATCAATCTAAACCCACAATCCTCTCACCAGTTCATGTGAATTCCACATGTAAGTTTCATTTGAACTCACAGACTCACACTTTACTAGGTTAATGCATGCATGTTACGCTATTTCGTATGTTACAACAATATATTGAGTAAAGGATGCTAGTAAGACAAAGTTCATAAACAAAATTTAAAGATGGTAAATTACAAAATTAAACAAACTCCTAATATCTAACCGTCTTGAGTTGACCAAATGATATTATGGTAAGTGAAACCAGCGTGTCGAAATCAATACATATTAGGTAAAATATTAAAAGAAAAGATCACGAGTTTAATCACTTTGTTCACATTTCATGTACCGTGGTTCTTACGCGCCCGTTACGTTTGAACTCACAAACTCACACTCTTCCATGTCGATACATAAACGCGTGCAAGTCACGCTCCACACACGAAGTGAAAGAGCAAAAAAAGGATTAGAATGAGAGAGGGACACGATCACAAGAAGAGGAATTTAATCAGTCGTGGGACGACGTGTCGTTTTTACTTAAACCTAACGCCGCTTTGAAACTTCTCTGTTTATCTATTGTCTCTCGTTTTATATATTCTCACCGTAACCCCATTTCCCGACTCTTACATCGTTCTAAGCGCAATCATCAACCGAAGCTAAAGAAAAAAAGGGTTTTCTTTGTTCTATCTATCCCGCTCTCTCTCTCTCTCTCTCTCTGCAACTCCACGAGATCATCCATGGCCGGCCGCTTCGACTTTGGTTCTCGTCCCAATCTCTCTGTTTCCAGTCCTCTCCATGCTGCCAATGGTATTTTTTCTTTATCTGTTTCTACTCACTTTAAGTTCCGACACTCTTTCTTTTTTCATCCCCTTTTTTGATCGTTATTCTTGGGGTTTTTTACTGTTTAGTTTTAACCTAGCTGAGTATTTCTATGGCTGGATGTTTTTGGTTTAATCGTGTTGTGTGGGTGTGGCATCGTTTGACTGCGCTGATGTTTATAGCTCTTGGAGTTAGGGTTTTTGAGGTATTTCGATAACGGGTCTCGAATTTTTGGGCTGCATTCTTAATTTGGCTCGTGGTTTCTTTTTGTTTTGCTGGGGAATGAACGAACGAGTTTGAATTCCATTGGCCATTGTAATTTCGAGGTTTGGCTAATGCGTGCCCTGGTCATTTCATCTTTCTCTCTCTGTATATTTTTTTTTCTTCTTTTGAGGTTAAGGAAGTCTCCGAGCATTGCTTGTGTTAAATTTATTTGCTTTGAAGTTGAAAGGTACTGCCTTTCTAAAGCTACTTGACAATAGATGATGAGCGCAAATTTTGAGTTAATATCAGTCACTTGGTTTTCAGATGAAAACCTGGATTTATTTTGCAATTATCCAATCCTGATGGTGCGCGTTTTCTGAAGGATCTGAATTTTTTGTCTCCCCTTGCTATTCTTACCATTTGAATGGCAGCAGTATAACGCTCGACTGACAGTGAATACTGGCGTTCTTCGATTTTTCTGGATGTTTTGTAGAATTTTAAAACTAAACATCTGTGATGATGGCATATTGAAGCTTACTGACGTCATTTTGGGTTTACTATTAGTGTAAACCAAGGTTTTCAAATGATGTTTTGCAGCCACTAAATGCTTGTCTCTTGCAATTTGATGTGTTTCTTCTTTCTTTTTACGTGGCGAACTGAGTTTGGAATTTATCTTCTGAGTGGTGTTGCATATGATTCTATTTGAATGATTTTCAATTATAGTTTCACAGCCGGAGTCCATCAGAATGGTGAGTACTAATTTACCTGAACTTGAACTTTTGATACATTATGCTACTGTTAGACCATTGACTGGCCCTTTTTTACTTGTTAAATTTGTTTTTAAGAACGTGAGAAATGATTTTGACGAAAGGGTTTTGTATCTACAACTATTTCTATTGCATGGAAGCCACGTCACATGGTCATTGGACTACTTTAAAGTTCTAATCTTTTATGGTTTTTCAAAATTAAAATGTCACGACTATTTCTGTTCAGTAATCACGGACGTAATGTTGCAGACTTACTCATCTTTAATATTTTTATGCAGATGTTCAGGGATCTGAAAATCCAATTCCTCTTTCACCACAGTGGCTTCTGCCTAAGCCAGGGGAGAGTAAGCATGGAATTGGAACTGGGGTGTGTTATCTGAACTCAGACCCTATGATTTATCTATACCACCATATGTTTGTGATACTTAACTACAGAGGGACATTCGAGTTTTCAGTTTTATATTGAAACAGCCTTAATATGTTAATCTGTAGGTTCGTTCTCTATAATTCCCGACAGTATTTTTCGTTCTTATTAAAATTTTATATTAAATGTAGGAAAACCATTTCAGTCATCAACCTGCTTATGGGAATCGCATGGACATGATGAAGGGATCTGAGAATTATGAGGATACGAATGACATACAAAAGAAAAAAGAAGTGTTTAGGCCATCCCTGACTGATTCAGAAATTGGTAGGTGTGACCGTTGGCATGATGAAGAAAGAGAAAATAATTCTTCGATGCGTAAAGATCGTTGGAGGGATGGCGAGAAAGAAATGGGTGACAGTCGCAAGATGGATCGTTGGAATGAAGACTCATCCACAAGAGTCTTTAGGGAATCTCGTCGAGGCCCATCAGAACGCTGGTCTGATTCAAATAATCGGGATAATGTTCATTATGATCAACGGCGTGAGAGCAAATGGAATACACGATGGGGCCCTGATGATAAGGAAACTGAAGGCTTTCGTGAGAAGCGGGTGGACTCTGGAAGAGATGGTGATTTGCATCTTGACAAAAATTTCTCTCATGTGTCCAATTATGGGAAAAATGACAGAGATGGAGATCATTATCGCCCATGGAGGTCTACTTCCGCTCAGGGTCGAGGTAAGGGAGAGCCGCCTCATCATCTAACCCAAACTCCAATCAAACAAGTCCCTGCATTTTCCCATCGTGGACGTGCAGACAACACGCCTCCTACCTTCTCTTTAGGTCGTGGAATCATCAGTTCTGGTGTAAATCCTACCAATAGTCTTTATTCATCTCCCAATTATCTTGGAGCTTCTTCCGAGAAATCTGGAAGAGAGCCTTACTACTACAAATATACCAGGACAAAGTTGCTTGATGTTTTCAGGACTACCAATTTGACATCACAGCAAACTTTAAAAGATGGATTTGTGCCTGTGCCTACACTTACACTGGGTGAACCTTTGGAGCCTCTTGCTCTTTGTGCACCAACTACGGAAGAAATGGTAAAATATCATTATCTACTGTCATGTGAAGTATGCATTTTAGTTGTTTAAATGACTATTTTTTCCTTTTTCTGTTTTAGACTTTTCTGAAGGGGATTGATAAAGGGGAAATTGTCAGTAGTGGTGCACCTCAAGTGTCAAAGGATGGTCGAAACTCATCAGAATTTATGCAAGCAAGGCGAACAAAACTTGGTGTTTCACCTTCCCTAGGTTTGAAATGCTGTTCCTTAATTGTTGGATTTTGTTGCTTGGTGTTTGAATTAAAAAAAAAAATTAGTGGGGAATTCACTACTTTGGACCTTGTTTTGTGAGCAGGCAGTAGAGAAGATTTACCTCATGGGTTTGATGACTACAACGATGATAAAGATGACAGCACCACTAAACTTGGTCACACAAACTATTCAGAGGTCTCTACTGAGAGGCAGGTGCCTTATCACAGGCCACAGTCAAAAAATGAAGCCATTCAGGAACAGATGGGACATACTAGTGGCACTTTCAAATCTGAAGGTAAGTTACACCTTAACTGAAGGGTAAATAAAGTTCAGAAGTTTACTCTTGCTAGTTGCTACCTATTTTTTGATTGATGTGGGCAGAAATGCTTTTAGTGTTCTTTTAATTCTCTTAGTTAATGTTAGATCATATAATATTAAATTATCTTCATCCGTCAAATTAAGCTTTTGAGTCAATTGGTGATTTAAGATGGTATTAGAACAGGAGGGTCTGGAGTTTTTGATTTCGAACTCCTACAATGTATGTACTCCCAAGTTAATATTCATTTCCACTTATTGGGCCTTCTACATATTTCAAGCTTACAAGTGAGGGGAGTGTTAGACGAAATAATATTAATTTTTCCTTCACCCATCAATTTAAGTTTTTGGGTGATTTTAGAGTTGAAGTTCTATTTTATCATATTGTTTTAGATCCACTATAGGATAGATCTTAAGAAAAGAAAAGAAAAGAAAAAGAGGAGAAAATATAAGAAATGGCTGGCAAATTTGTGACATTTAACTTTTAAATGATCTGTCTTGACATTTGCAGGTTTTTCTTGATATATCTGTTTCAGTCATGGATTGTTATCCTTGTTTTTCAAATTCAATTTTTTGCACGGACTGTTTGCTTCTTTATCTCTGAAGATGTCTGTACTCGGCTGTATGTATGCAGCTTTCAGAGAAGACGACAATGCTCTGAGAAAAACAGATGAGGTGCCCGGCAACAGGGAATCCAGTGTTAAAGGGGGTACCAATATTCATCCTGGCAGCACGTGGGATGCCTCATCACTTGAGCAACCCCTGAGTACATCCTTGCCTGATTGGAGAGACAATGCTAATAATATTAGCTCAGGAACTCCCGACAAGGGTTGGGTACAGTCTTCAAAAAATCTTAATGATGGGTGGGGAAGTAACACAACTACTCCATCTTATGCGAAGGATAATTCCAAATGGCAGGCCACGGAGGAATCTATCATCAGAAGGCAGCTTTCAGGGATTTTAGACAAGGAACAACTATCACGGAAAATTGTTCAACCTGCTCCAGAGGATTTGCAACTTCATTACATTGATCCTTCTGGTGCAATTCAGGGCCCTTTTAGTGGGGCTGACATTATTCAGTGGTTTGAGGGTGGGTATTTTGGCTTGGATTTACCCGTTCGTCCGACAAATGCACCCAGTGACTTGCCTTTTTCAGCACTTGGTGATGTTATGCCTCATTTACGATCTAAAGCCAAGCCACCACCAGGATTTAGTGGACCGAAGCAGAATGAATTTGCAGATTCATTAGGTAACCCTAGTTTCGGTAGCTTGGGGAAGCTTCATACTGGGTTGAATGAAATAGATACTATGAGGAATGAGACAAGGCATAAACATGGCTCAACGGTGGAAGCTGAAAACAGATTTTTGGAGTCACTTATGTCTGGCAATATAGGTTCTTCACCTCTCGAGAAGAGTGCCTTTTCTGAAGGTTGGTTTTTGTTTGTGAATTGGAAAACTGTTCTCTTTTTCCTTTAAAGTTCTTTTGCATTGTTAAAATTCTTGTTATATTATTACAGTGATATCTAAATTGATAGGGATGATTATTGTGTAGGTGTGCCAGGATATTTTGGAAATAATCCTAATAGTCTGTCTTCCTTGGGAATAGACAATGGAAACAACTTTTTCCTGTTGGCCAAAAGAATGGAACTTGAACGGCAGAGGTCTTTGTCCAACCCTTATGCATTTTGGCCGGGAATAGATGCTACATCCAAGGTATCTAAGCCGGATATTGGCCTAGATGATCCAATTCAGCAAGCCAAACTCTTGTCTTCAATCATAGACCATTCTCGTCAAACTTCTCATTCTCAAAGTCCCGACATGTCAGCCATTCTACAAGGCTTATCTGACAAAGCACCTCCTGGCATTAATGAGGTTGCAGGGTGGTCCAAATTTGCTCAGTGTGCTCCCGATCCTCTCCAAAATAAACTTGACTTGCACCATGATCTTAACATGTCTTCGCAGGCACCTTTTGGTTTCCAACAACAGAGAATGCAACCACAACCGTCCTTGACAAATTTACTTGCTCAAGCTACTGATAATCCTACCTTAACTCCAGATAAGTTTCTTCCTTCCAGCTTATCTCAAGATCCACAACTGATAAGTAAATTGCAACAACAACACTTGTTGCAGTTGCATTCCCAAGTGCCTTTCTCTGCACAACAAATGTCATTGTTAGACAAACTTTTATTACTTAAGCAGCAGCAAAAACAAGAAGAGCAACAACAGTTATTACAGCAACAGCAGTTGCTCTCGCAGGTTCTATCAGAGCATCAGTCACGTCAGCATCTTATCGATCCATCTTTTGGACAGTTACAAGGTGCTCCTATACCTATTGGAAATGCATCTACTGATCCATCTCAAGTCCAGCAGCCACGAGAAAAATTTCAAATTGGTTCACAGAAGCCCTTAAATGTCGTAACGGATCGTGCGACTCCCTTTGGAAATATGGCTTTGCAAGTCACCCAGGGAGCCAGTTACAATGTTAATTCTGAAGATCCTTCCCTTGCTCTTCCGCATCAAATGTTTGGAAATGTTCAGCAGAAGGGTCGGACTCCTGGTCTCCCAGAGCAGCTTAATGATACTCGTCCGAAAGATATGTTACCTGGATCTATAGTTGGTGAGGCCTCACTTTTTCCTGGGCTGACTAGCAAACCAATTGAGGATGTGAGTCATGTACAAAAATCATCTGATAGCCACACTATTCTAGCTTTGGAGCAGATAGGAGAGGATGTACCAAGGCTGGATGCAACTGTCACATCTCTTGCATCTGATGCCTTGGTAGGTCCCCTTCCTCTCAAGACTGCTGAAATTTCAGTTGCTGTACAACCAGCAGAAGTTCATGATATTGAAGTTTCCATGCCTGATAGTGTACCTGTTCTGAAGGTTCAAGAAGCGAGTATGCCTGTGCCAAAACTTGAAAGGGGTGGATGCAAAGATGATACCTCCTTGGAGACAGAACTGAAAAATGTTGAAGTACAAGAACCTAAAAAATCTTCGGATAAGAAGACCAAGAAGCAAAAATCTTCAAAGTCACTTTCCTCAGACCAGGCCAAGGACTCTAAGAATTCTGCTTTTCAGCAGTCAAAGCAATCAAAAAGTGGGAAATCAGAAAATGATTTGAAATTGAAGGCAGATAATATGATGGGAAAATCAAGTGATATGGCTTCCTCTCCTCGGAAGATCAGAGATGGGGATGATGGCAAAATTTCCGTTGTGGACAATCAGCCAGTTCAAAGCTCTGCCTCTGCTATAAATACCTGGAGTGATGGTGACACTGTTCAAGTGAAGGATGATGCCAGACTAGTTGGGTCCGACTCTGTCCTTAACTCACAAACTCAATCTGGCCAAAGAGCTTGGAAAGTTGCTTCGAGTTTCAAGCCAAAGTCGTTATTGGAAATTCAGGAGGAAGAGCAGAAAAGGGCACATACAGAAACGGCTGTATCAGAGATTTCCACTTCTGTCACCTCTATGAGTTTATCAACTCCTTGGGCTGGGATTGTGATTAGTTCAGACCCTAAAGCTTCCAAAGAAATTCATAAAGATTCTATGATTTCAGAATCAAGTGAGAAACATGAAAATTTATTGACTTCAAGGAGTAGAAAGAGCCAATTGCATGATCTGCTGGCAGAAGACAATATGGAAAAGTCTGGTGCAAGTGATGTTCGTGTTTCTGACTCTGTACAGATTGTTTCTTCTCCTCGTGTCATGGCCACACAGGCAGAACCCATGGATGACAATTTTATTGAGGCAAAAGACACCAAAAAGAGCCGCAAGAAGTCTGCCAAGGCCAAGGGCGTCGGTACCAAGCCCTCCGCTCCAGTCCCTTCTGCTGATGTGCCTGTTGGTTCAAGTCCCATTGAGAAAGGGAAAATCTCCCGCCAAACCCAGCAGGAGAAGGAAGCAGTGCCTGCCATTCCTTCTGGGCCTTCTTTTGGTGACTTTGTCCTGTGGAAGGGAGAAGCTGCTAACGTGGCCCCAGCTCCAGCATGGTCCAGTGACTCTGGGAAGGTCCCCAAACCCACTTCTTTGAGGGATATTCAGAAGGAGCAGGGAAGAAAAACCTCTGCTGCTCAGCATTCTCATCAAATCCCCACTCCCCAAAAGGCTCAGCCTAGTCAGGTTGGTCGTAGCAGCAGCACTAGTACTCCTTCCTGGGCTCTTTCTGCTTCTTCTCCATCAAAGGGTGCATCATCCCCCCTTCAGAATGTTCCTACTCAGTCAAATCATGGAGGCGACGATGACTTATTTTGGGGCCCCATTGAGTCAAAGAAAGAAAATCAGCAGTACGGTTTTTCTTGATAGCCCACCTTTACTTTTTATCAGCATCCATGCTACTAATAGGCCAATGACATATTATTGCTACCTTCTTTTTAGTATTGTAGTCCATGCAGTTTGAACTCCTCTTTTGTTACCCACCTCTTCTGGGTCAGGGTTATAATTTGTGTGTATTTGGTAGCACTGTAGGATTTTGTCTTTTGTAACCGTCATTTCTGCAATATAATCTTGGTAATCAAGGGGAACAAATCCATGTTTTTGTTTTCAGGGTTGATGTTCGTCTTGGGAGCAACAACTGGGGAAATAGGAACGCTCCTGCAAAAGCAGCTTCGACTGGGGTGTTAAGCCGACAAAAATCATCTGGTGGCAAAGCTGACTATCTTTCATCCTCGCCTGCACAGTCATCTCAGAAAGGCAAACAAGATCCAGTTACCAAGCAGTCAGGTTAGTTTTTTATGGTCCTTGTTCCTTGGAAGGGTTCGGATATTTTCCCATTTACGTTTTCTTGCCAAAAGCCTCTTTGGGCACGTGTCTGATTAAGTTTTTCCTCACCTTGTAGAAGCAATGGGCTTCCGCGATTGGTGTGAGAGTGAATGTGTAAGGCTCATTGGGACAAAAGGTATCTTTTTTTTTGGTTGAAGAGACATTTTGCTTCTGAATGCAAGTCCGATGTTTGTTTCGTAGCTTTAAAAAAATGTCCTATGATGCGTGGATGGTTATGGTTTGCACAATGTTTTCAATATTTGACATATAATGCGATTTCCTTAAACTGAAGTATTAGATAACTTCGGTTGGACCCTCATTCTTCTTATTATATATAAGTGAATGATTAAAATTGCACCTTTTGAGCACATAAATACTTGAGCGTGTAAAAATCTGGAAATATTTAAAAATATTTAGTTTATTATGTCTTCATTGTTCCCATGTCTATTTTTTCTGAAATTATTTGTCCACGATTTATGTTTAGACAAGAAAATAATCTAGCTTGGCCGCTTAAAATTTTATACATATATTTTGTGGTATTAAGAACTGTTTTATTACTAGTCTTATCCAAAAAAAGAACTGTTTTATTACTATCTTTTATTAATGGAGTACGATGTTTTTGCCTTTTATAGACACAAGTTTCCTGGAATTCTGCTTGAAGCAATCGAGATCTGAGGCAGAGCTGCTTTTGATAGAGAACCTTGGATCATATGATCCTGACCACGACTTCATCGATCAATTCCTCAATTACAAGGAGTTGCTCCCAGCAGATGTTCTTGAAATTGCGTTTCAAAGTCGCAACGACAGGAAGGTATCGGCTATTGCTTCCCGAGAAGTAAATTCAGGCAATGCTGGTGGGGACCTGGACCCTGATGTCCCTGTTGGCCGGGATGGGTCTGCAAAGAGTGGAGGAAAGAAGAAAGGAAAGAAAGGGAAGAAGGTTAGTCCATCGGTTTTGGGTTTCAATGTAGTTAGTAACCGAATCATGATGGGCGAGATTCAAACGATTGAAGATTAGGAAAGAGAGAGCGGCTTTGGAGCCAAATGTAAATACATGACATCCAACTTTTCTGTAAATGGATTTTTTTGTACCTCAACCCCCCCAAAGAACATCACAAAGATGCAGCAGCAGTGACTATTTTTGTCTGTCTGCTGGACGATTTTGACAATTAACTGTCCCGTCTTCCTAGGTTTGTTGTTATTGGGTCTGTTACAAACATTTTTGAGCTGGATTTAACCTAACCGAGGTAATTTATTTTTGTGTTTCACTTCCTTTTGTTGGTCTTCATTCTGGAGATGGGAATTCATCAGCATTTCACAGTAAAGTTTGCTCATGCATTATTGGCCCTACGACCTCGACGACTGCAAAAATGATGATTTTGAGCTTTCGACGTTTCTGCATGCCGGTTCAATTCTTTAACGTTTTAGTTTATTGTTTAATTTGTGAGCTTGGCTGATGCTGCTTCTTTCTATTGACTGGCATCATTAAATGCCGGTTTGTAGTGTTCTGTTAATTGGGTCAATAACAATAGAGTTAGAAATGGTGTCCCATATTTTTTAGCTCAGCCTAGTCTATTGACTGTTGGTAGCCATGGGGCTGTTAGCAAAAAGGCCGTAGATGATGTTTGTTGGGTAGGGATGCCTAATTCTTCATTTTATTAAAGAAAAAGGTCACATGTGAGTTTTCTAGGTTGTGTAAAGAGCCTAGCTTAGTGTAGGAAAAGGGCATCCGAAGCCTGTTGGAGATTTGAATTGTTGAACCGCATGTTTGGGAGTAAGTTTAGAAGGATTAGAATCGCTTGTCACTTTTAGAACACTTATAAATGTTGTTAATCATTCAAGAGATATTAAAATTGTGTTTCGAAGAGTGACTAACAATTTTAAAATTATTTTCAAACATGCACTTTTATCTTGTTGGAGAGGCTTCCTCTACTCTTATCTCCTAGCTTGTACCTTCCATCTTATTTTCATTATAATACACATGATTTTTGTCAATATGTAATCGAACAAATTTATAGGTTGATTTGAGGATTTGATATATAACAAAATGATAAAAGGAGTGTAAACATGAACTTGAATGGTCCAAACTGTGGGTCTACTTCACTATATCACTATTTTATTTTGTTGGACAAACATGACTTTAAATTAGAAGGATGTGACTGTGAATTTGTGATGGTAATATAAAAAGCATTACAACTATGGTTGTATTAGGCACAAATTTCTTAACCTCAACGTGTTGACTATCTTCATATGATTTGGTCATAGAGCAGGCAATACAGGATCTGAAAGTTGAAGAACAGGACAAATACTGGGTTGGAAAAATTCAAAATTATGAATGAAAAAAGAAATTAAATGATTACATGTGACCAAAAAAAAAAGTAGTTGTAACTTCTATCAAGGGTTGAATGCACATGAGAGAGAAATACAGAAAGACTACCATTTTAATAATGAATGGTGTGGTGTGGGACACTTGAACCTCGAGGTTGATAGTACTATACATACTATGTGTATTGGTCTGTCGGTTGAAGTACTTATTTTTTTAACTTAGGAACTACAAAATTACCTTTTTTTTTTTGGATTGGTGTGGTAAATTTTGTACATTCCATTGTTCTTAATGTCGTATTGAACTAAACAAAGTTGAAAGATTCCCTGAAATAAGCTCAAGCCCTTGGGGCTTAGCACAGTGCATTTGCTTTAACTGCTACTCAGCCACTTGCTTTTGCTTCGAGCTGCTCTTCAATTTGCTCCCACTCTGCATATCACAACCAACTTTCAATTTAAACCATTTCCATTCCAATTTTAGTCTCACAAACCCAACACGAAGGTTAAATACCATTTTTCTTTTGTCAAATTGATTCGAGAGTTTTAGAATTTGACATTAGAGATTTACTAATTATTTATAATTTTTAAATCTTAAGATTTTCATATCTTGTTAGCTAGGTTTTAAAATGTTAGCAATGTATCCATGAAATTTTGTTTCAATTTAATTATTAGACTTTAAGGTTTAGAAATTAAACTTTGATTTGTCACTTTTAACCTTTTAAATTAAGGTTTATTATTATTTTAAAATAACAGTAAAGTAAAGTTTTAAATTTAATTTTAAAAACGATGAAAAATAATAAAATCTAATTATTTATAATTCTTAAAATTATTTAATAGACACAAACGAAAAAAAGGCACCCAACCAGAACTTGAGGATTAAAAAGTATTTTCCAACTATAAAATTACGCAAATTATTGAGTGAAAAAGACAATAATTCTACTATTAAAGTGATAAGGTTGAAACCGCGTAGATCTTATTCTAAATCCCAATATCCTAAACGTTTTGCCCCAAAAAAAATAAATAAATAAAAATAATAATAATAAAATAATCTCAAGAATTATAATATGAAACATTGATGAGCAAGAAATTTCAGTCACAGATACGACGGCTAACCTTCGATTTCATCGGAATTGGGTCAACATCAACATGAACAGATTGCAAAGACATTCTAGCGATCTCCAAAAGTGCAGCATCCCGAACGCCGGGAACATCGCTGATCAAGTCCTCATACGCCGCTTCAAATGCCTCCGACCAGAATCGCGGCAACCGCCCACCGCCGCCGTGTGTGTACAAATTCCACATGTGCCGAACATCCCTCTCCCGCTCTTCAACTTCCTAAATTTCACCAAAACAAAAAAACCCTAAAACAAGCAACAGTAAACAAAAACAAGAACCCACCATGGAAATGGCTAAAAAGATTCACCAGAATGTCGAGATCGTCGAAGATCGGCTTGAGAGGACCGTCATAGAATCTGGCGAAAGTTCCGGCGGACCATTTAAGAGAAACAGAGCCGGTGAACATGGACCAGAAAGCGAGGAGGAGAATGGCGGCTAAGGCCCAGACCTTGTAACGAGCTTTTTTTGAGAGGAAGAAGGAGAAGGCAGATTCTGATGAGGTGTCCTTCTTGAGGGTGGCCATTGTCGGTGAAAGCTCGGATTTCATATTTGGGGGAGAAATTGAGAGAGAAATGAATAGAGGATTTTTGTCGTAGGTGGGGGAGGGGGGA
Source organism: Cucumis cinereus (assembly GCA_037974625.1). Classification (NCBI taxonomy): domain Eukaryota; kingdom Viridiplantae; phylum Streptophyta; class Magnoliopsida; order Cucurbitales; family Cucurbitaceae; genus Cucumis; species Cucumis cinereus. Next base: position 11,215,168 of record JBBPDJ010000014.1, read on the forward strand.
TTTAGGTAAATGGCAATGAGTTATAAGTTTATAATGGGAATTTATGAATGGTGAGTGTGTGATGAATGGGGGCAACGCCATGGACAGAGCTTCTTCTGCAGTATTTTGCCGACGCAAAGGGGAGGAGGGACCCACTTAGTTGAAAGTATAATACCATTGTCTTCTTCAAGTTTTTAGACTTAGCCATGTGGGTTACAAAAATGAACCATAGCTCCCCATTAATTAGGGCCTTACTTTTTTGTTTCTTTTTCTAATCTATAAATATCTTTGGGACTTGTTTTAATTTTATTGGAGAGCTTAATTTATAGATTGATTCACTAATTAGAAGCCGATAAAGGAGTTATATGGTATATTTGACTTTCTTTGACACTCAAAAATTCTATCTCTACAATAGTATGATCCTGTTCACTTTAAAAATACATATTTCGTAATAAAACGAGTCTTAAATCCCTTGATAATTTAGTCTCTTGTATGCATATTATACATAAACATTCCACCAATGCAAATGCAAAAAGTATATTGTAATTTTATTGTTGGTATAAAATAAGAGGATTTAACAATAGAGGAGACTTAAAGTTTGACCAAAGTAAAACCGAAACAAAGAAGTTGACCCAAACATTTTGACACTATTTCGCCTGAGATCACGACCCACCCTTTTCAAAATCCCTACATTCTCATCCTCCCATACTCTTTCCTTTTTTTTGATCTCTTATTACTTCTCACGGATTTCTCAAAAAAGCTAAAAAACAACACGAACCCAGGTGAGTTTTGGGCGAAACTCTCCTGTTCCCAGATCCAAACGCAATCAGAAATCTTCTATTTAACTTCACTTTGAATGGAAACCCATTGAAGAGCTTCTCCCCAGCTTATTGAATGGAGAATCCGCGGAAAGGCAAGTTCTTTTTCCTCTATTGTCTATTCGTTTTTGTTTTTCCCCATGGTTCTAGGGTTTTTGTATATACTTCCAGCTCCTTTGAGCAAAACCAATCTGAAACTGAAGTCCCTTTTGAAATTAGACAGTATGATTTACTGAAAAGTCTTGAAGAGTTAGTTAGAAACCTTAGCGATGTAGTTTCTAAATTGGAGTTGAGGTTATCTGATATTCCCACGGCGGTGAATAGGGAGAGATTGAATACTGATGCTTCCAGACAGGTAGTACTTGAGGTGGTTAGTTTAGGCGGAGAAACAGGGAAAGAAGATGGTCCGAATGATGGTGGAGATGACGGTTTGGACAATAAAATTCAAGATGGGGGTAGGACGAGAGCTGTTTCAGTGACCAAATATAGTTCATTTTGGTCTGAAAGGTT
>JBBPDJ010000014.1:11217678-11228252 GCA_037974625.1 Cucumis cinereus
TCCATGTTTTGTTGTTGGGAGATATAATGAACTTTAAATGCAGGGTCAGATCTAAACGGAAGTTTGAGCTTGATGAACCGCTTGTTTTTCAAACAATTAAGGGTTATTTGCTTGTGACCAGCAACGAGAAGGTTCATGTTTTCAACGTGTCATCTCAGCATTATGTTCGAGTCGGTGCACCAAGGCTTCTATTTTCTGCTGCTTTAGATGAGATCAAATCATCTTTTCTAAATTACCAGAATTTTGATTTAGAGTCTAAAGGAAATTTTATACCCTTAATATCTAGTGATCGTGAAAAGCTTGTGGTTCTTGGACTCGGGGGTGGATATGTAGGAATGTATCGCTCTAATCTGCCAATTTTTAAAGGGGAGTTCAATACAATGCTCTGGACAAGCCCTGTTCTGTTTTTCATACTCTTTCTCTTTGGAGCCTGGCATTTCTTTGCCAAGAAGAAGGAGGCACTCACTTCATGGGGACCCGATGACCCTTTTAGTGCCACTTCACCTACTACTGGAGCTCCAATGGGAACGGGATCCAGTGAGCGAGCGTCTTTCATAGACACCCCTTCGAGGAGTACTGATATGATGGATCTCAGAGGTGGTGGTGGCCTAAGAGGACCACCACGGCGTTATGGTTCTCCCACAGGGTATCCGAGTGGGGCAACAAGTTCATTTAGGCCAGCTACGACAAACGACCATAGCTCGAGACCTGCTGCAGTTGATCCAAACTATAGAGCAGCTTCAGAACTTAAATTTAGGGGTTCACCTTTAGAACCTCCAGGATTTCCAAAACGACGGGAGCCTCTATTTGCAAACAATCAAGTGGTCAATCAGGTGGTGGATGAAAGTAGTTAAAAAGAGAGGTATATATCAACTAGAAATCTTTGCTTTAAAGAGTTTCAAGTTTCTGAATCGTGGTTACTTTCTCTTTTTGTTCTGATTGCTTGGTTGTTGGTCGGTATAAAGCACTTTTGATCTCAAAATATATCTATCTCCCTGTTTTGTAGTCACTTGAAAAGGAAAAGGAAAAGGAAAAAATAATAGTGAAATAATGCAATATTCATCTTCAAATTGTTATTCCCTAATGTTTTAACATCAAAGATGTTTTACGTTCACTTAATTCAATTTCTTTATGTGAGATAAAATTGTATATCAAGTAGAATTTTTTTTTTTTTTAAAAAAAATCAAAGTATGTTGTTCTTTGCTCGGGTAAGTTTAGTTTTAGTTTTGACATTTGAATCTCCAATTTATTTCGATCGGTATTACATTACTTTTGACTTGTTTAGTTCAACTCGTGAGATATCAGCAACTGAATTTTAGTTTGGCAGGATCTATGTGAGGATTATAGGCCATGATTATAAGGTGAAATACTAGTATAGGAGACCCACAGTGCATATGAATAGGATTATTGCAAATAGGTGAAAAAATATAATTGGATTTCATCCATTTAAGAGAGATCACACAACTCAGAACAAAAATGTTGAATCAAAATTGGGTTGCTTTTCTTAATTTTTGTTCAAAATCGAGACAAATTCATGGGAAATGGATGGGATAAAAAAAAAAAAAAAAAAAAAAAAAAGGATTTTTGTCCACTCTCTTGTGTGAAAATGAATGGTTCTTAATTTAGATTTTATGAATAATAAACTCAATCTCAAACTGTCATTAATTATCCTTTTAGTTTTTTTAGTTTCCTTCCAACCGAACATTCTAATAAAGTGTGTAAGAAAGTCAATTGCAATGGAGGTTGGGAGAGGGAAGTCAACCTCATGTCCGAGATTTTGATTCGGTAACTTCATGTGAAGAAAACCACAATTTTGAAAATTAATTGTATCATATCTTGTTCTTTCTCCAATTAATTTTAGGAGGTCATCCATCCCCACCCCAATTCAATTATCAAAATGTTATTTTCACAAATTATTCAATTATTTATCAGACAACTACGCTTAATGCTAAAATTAGTCACTCATATGACTAGTCTTTGTCACAACCCCACCATTGCCTCAACTTCCCTGCCGGCCGGCTACTCTCTCTTGTCACAATTATTTATACACAGAGAAACAGAGCAATTAGCCGCCCATCATCCTCCCTTCTCTCCATGGCCAGAAGCTTCAAGCTCAAATTCCATCTCTTCGTCTCCTCTTTTCGATTTTGCCGCCCCAAACACCTACATGCTTTAACATTCCCCAAAACCTCTTTGCCTGAAAATTTCCACTACAAGAAGCAAATTCCGGCCAACCCCAAATCCTGCTACTGTTACCCCAATCCACCTTCGCCACCACCATCAACGCCGGTGGATTTCTTTGCTGACCCTTCCACGGAAAAGTCCACATCAATCTGCAATAGCTGCAAATTGAAATCATACTCTCGAACAAACGGACTACTGCGAGCGAAAGAAAACAGAACCGAAACTGAAATTACCATTGAAGAAAATCAGCATTCTACTCCATTTTCTTGGTCAAAAATCAAGAAGAAATTAAAGAAAACGGGGCTTAAAAGCAAGCCGTTCAGGGGGAATGGCTACAGGGGAGAGGAAAGCGAAGCGTTGATGAACTCTTCGATAAGTTTCTCCGACGATGTATCACCGGTGAAGAGAAGTAAAAGAGCGTCGTGCCTGAGGAAATTGGAAGGGAAAATGGGGAAGAGCTTTGTGCAGGTGAAGAGATCGAAGGAACCACAAGAAGATTTCAAGAGGTCGATGATACAGATGATATTGGAGAAGGAGATTTTTGAAACAAAGGGGTTGGAGGAGCTTTTGCAATGTTATTTGACATTGAACTCGCCGGAGTATCATGGAATTATCGTCGGAGCATTTTCGGAGGTTTGGGAGTTTCTGTTCTATGATTCCCACTTGAACAAGGCTACTCAACGTGACTGACAGTGTTTTCTTAGAAAGAGTCCATTTTATATTCAATGATTATTATGAATAACTTTTCCCCAACTACAATAACACAGCTCCCCAATGATGAGAAATTTCTTTTTATTAACTTGAAGTGTGAAAGTAAAGATTAAAGAGCTTATGCATATCACATCTCTTAAACCTTCGACAAAATAGACCCAAAATAAACGAGGCACATACTCGGTCATTCAGAGTACTAGATAAAAGATTAGATGCATTTCAACGTGTTAATTTAAATTTCTTGACCTTACTTTCAATATGAGGTAAAAGGAACGATAAGGAATTGTCACTTCCTCGTCAGAATTCTACGGCTGAACTCTTTTAAACCAGACATGGGAATTTACAACAAAAGAGAACAACCATTCAGTATAAGTTAGAAATTAGTATACAAGTAGGTGCGCTTCCCAAAAGTTACTGGGCTGTTTCACAATTTTCTGGACTCATTTCGCCAAAAGATTCGGCATTGACGTCATCCTCGATCAACCTAACTTCACAAAGCTTTCCACCAGCTTCATCAGCAAATGTAACCTTCCTCTTCGCCTTCTGGATTGCTGTTGTAGAAGCATTTGAATTATGCTCCGTTGTATTCTGCAGTTATTTATTCAACAGTTAGAGAAAGAAATATTAGTGTTTTCCTACTGTTTCTCTTACAAGATTTCGGTGAGGAACAAACCATTATTTTACAAAAGCGGTTGCAATCCCTTGACATAATCGAAAGCCATTTTTTAGCACTTGTTTCCGCTTTTGTGGCATCAGCAATGGCTGTTCTCACCTGCCAAAGAATCAAAATAGTACATGAGGGGACAGCAGCATAATATGTTACATTAAGTCTAACTATCAAATATTTGTACTGATTACAAGTTTCATGGAAGTTCAAGTGCTAATTGCTGATATACCAAAATTTAGGCAACAATATGTCTAAAGTCCAATTAAGTTTTTATAGAAATGAACAATGTCCTAAACTGACATAAGCCGGCCCAGTTAACCCTTTTATTCCAACAAAGCACATTTATCTTTCATGGAGTTACCATCCAAAAGACTATCATCGGGATTAAAATCTTTACAAAACACATTCCAATGTGCTAATTAATGCCAAATTCACTTAATTATTAGGACGAAATAAATTTGTGAAACATGAAAAGTGTAAGGGAACATGGAAAATTCAGTTTCTCAACATTCTAAGAAAGCTAAAGCAAGCTGGGACAAGAACAATAAAGGCGAGAGACATTGCAATAAGGTAAGAGTAATCAAGTTGTCATAATGTTCCCATGTATGTTTAGTTACCTCATCTGTGTTAAACTTGAAACTTGTAGCTTTGTTGCCTTCAACATGAAGTCTGTCTTCTACAATTGCTTTCATTGACTTTAACTGATTGGTAAGTCTCAGAGCAAGACATTCTATGTCCTGCATTTGCCTTTGTGTGAATGCAATTGCACTCTCTGAACAATTTTGAACCGTAGCTTGAGGAACTTTGGTGGTGCTCAAAGAATGGAAACTTCTCTTCTTTGATTTCCTTTTATTTTGTTCTTGATATATATCGGAATGCACTTGTTTTGTCTGGTCACACTCTTCAGCTGCGGCAACTCTGTACTTGGTTTGCTTGAAATATTGTTTGACACCACATGCTAAAATGAAAAGAGAAAACAATTAGGAAAATAAAAATGGAAGTGAAGAAACTATTCCCAAACTATCAGAACTTATCATAATTGTATTCCTAAGATTTCACAAGGATTCAAATATGCTTAAAAAAAATAATTAAACATAAAATAATTACCAAATGAACGCACATTTTATATATATATATATATGTATGTATATATATATATATGTATGTATGTATGTATAGGAAAAAAAATTTACATTCTATTTATGAGGTTACTAACTTGCATATTAAGGCCGGAAAAACAACTTTTTTTATCACAATTACAAATAATCAAAATAAATTATTATAGAAAAAGGATCAATATGGGATAATATCAAAACTACTTTCCCTACAAACTAATGTTTAGCTTCAGGAACTTACTTTTGGATTCTTTGTCATGTAACCGCATAGACTTCATAGCCTTGGACAATCTTTCTTGAGATGTTGGGGAAATGGTCTGTAAGTGAAAACACAATAATATTAGCAACCTCCACATGGTTTTAAACCAAAAATTAAATCAATTAGATTCAACTTACTGTTCTTGTTGATAACAGCCTTGTTGGATGGCGTTTAGGTTCTTCGAATTGATTGTCCACAGAAACATCGAGATGAGAATCTGGTGAAGTATTTCTTTCTGAATCGGAACAATCAGACATTTGTGGCTGTCTCTCCTTAGCTGGACATTCGTTAACAGACATCAAATGCTGATCAGAACCTGAGTTATGATCACTGATAGAATTTGTTGAAATACATTTTCCATTGTCAGGGCTTAAGTTACTATCACAGGTAGATTCTGTTGGAATACTTCTTTCATGATCTACTGCCAACTCGTCTTTATAACTATTCTCAGTTAAACATACTTCAGCTCCAGGACTCATCTCTGGAACTTCGAGATTATTCAGATAGGTCAATGCATGCAAATGAGTAGAGCCTTCACCATTATTCAGACGTGTAGCCTCGTGTGTAAAGGGTTTGCCTTCTGAAATATAAGTGTTACAGCACTGTTCCTCAGTCACGGCAATTACTTCTGACATACCTTCGCTGCTATTCTGATACATGACCCCGTTTGTAATAGAATTATCTAGGGAAATATAAGTGCCAGAACACTGTTCCTTAGTCAGGGGAATAGCTTCTGATATACAATAATTGGATGTATAACTTGGTGTATGTTGTCCCTTCATGCTCTCTGATGCAGAAAAATCTGAATGATGAGGTTTGTGTACCTCCAGTTTATCTTCATTCATCCACTTGGTGCTGGACTCCCCTACCATCTGAAAAGTTCCGGGTTCATGGCCTTCAAAATATTCATGACATGCACTGTTTAGAACACAATATTCAGCTTCTTTCTCAGATGCTGTCAACCCTATATCTAAATTTAAATCATCGGGTCCAACAGGATCATAACTGAGAATAAAGTTTATATTTTCATCACAAAATAGAGAACACTCATCAGTTGAGTAGTTTGGGTTTTGGAGTTCTGTCAAATCGGTTTCAGGAGTTTCAACTTTAACATCTACTGGTAGGGGTAGGTTTGAACCAGAAGGAAGCAGATCTTGATCACTATTGGTTGGGTTGGAATTTCCGATTGTTTGGTCGCACTGTGAATTGGTGGATATTCTGCTTTCTTCACATTTGGTTTTTAATTTTCTGCGTTTTGAAAGTTTGGACTTCCAGAAGCTAAGCGCTACGTTAAGATCACTGTCGTCCTCCTCAGGTAACATGAATGAATGATTGAGTTCTCGTTTGGAACATGTCCTCAGTTTTTCCTTACTTGAGTCAACGGATCTCAACTGGCTCAACTTTCTTTTCTTGCAACCTTCCATTATCTGTTTTAAAGTCATGCTATCAACTTCTGAATCACTCTTTTGCCCGTCGCTGTCACCTTTACTGTCAGAATCAGAAATCTCGGGCTCATCATTGCATAGTTTTCTTTCTGCGTAAAGAACTTGGGAATCCACCTTAAACTCACATCCATGAGGAGTATTTACTTCCAAACCTTCTCTTGACCCTCGTGTTGGGAGTGGTTCTTGTGCTTTGTCATCAATAGATCCATATATGTCAGTAAGCTTCTTAAATACGACTGCAGGCTTTCCACGGTTGATGTTCAAAACTTTAGTTACCACGCCGCCTTTAATGGCATCGATATAATGCAAATGACAGAAACTTCGCAACTCCATTGGATTACTCCTCTAATTGAACCAGGATAATACTTCTCCTGCAGTGACAAATACTTATTAAGTAATGGTAGAAATAAATTCGTCAAGATAGCATGATTCCGAACAACGAAAGGAAAATTGAGAATCAAAATAATCTAAGTTCACAGCCCAAATATCTTATCGATCTTCAGATTCAAGGAGATTTTCAATAAAACTGCTACAAACAAAGGACAGTGTTGCAATCAAGTCTAATTAATTGAAAACCTTCTGACCTCCTGATTCATCGCTCAAATTATTGATGAACAAAAGAATCGGCATGCTAGGGCAGCAAGAAAATTCAGTAACCAGGTAACTAGCAAGTGCGTGAAAAACACCAAGCAGACCGTTAAAGAAAGATCACGGTTCATAAAACTATCAAACATCGCAAGTAAATCCTCCACATAACACATTCATAATTTACTTTAAACTTTTAAACATAAAATTGCTAAATCAAGATCTCCGTATGAACATTACTCGACTTAACCACGGACATTATAGAACTATAGACGTTAGGAAAATATATTCCGATCAACCAAAACGCCTGAATCTAGATACGAGAATAATGAACAGAGCTAACGCCCAGGGTTTCATTCAAAGGCATGGATCCGAAAATAAACTGATAAAATAAATTAGCTAATTCAGCAAAAGATGAAAATAAAAGGAAATATATACAAATCTGATCAAGGAATCGACCTCCGTCGGTTGAACAACAGTACCAAATAAGCAAGAGCAGAGATCGACTAACCAGTGATGAGACTCTCTGGATCGGCGGCGGCAAGGTTGAGAAACGACGGAGAAGTAGAGCGATCAAAGGGCGGAAGGCGAAGCAGGTCACTCCAGTGGTAGAAAAAGGCGGGAAGGAAGATCTAGGGCTAGTTCTACCGAGAAAGAAGATTAGAGAGAGGCTTGAGTTTCGCGCCAATTCGTCTGGCGGGAAATCGAGAGAGATAATGAAACTGTAGAAAAAAAATAGACCGAAATCCCTTTTTATAACGTGCCCTAGATCTGGCCCATTCTCTAGGATCCGTTACTCCAAATCTGACCATTGATTTTGTTGACGGGAAAGTAGAGGGGTGTGCCTTTGACTCGTTGACTTCGTATATTTTTTGGAGTTTTTTTAAGTATATATTAAGGAGGGAGGATTTGAATTTGAAACTTTCTAGTCCTTAAATATATACCGTTCTAATTGAGTTAAGCTTTTATTGGTTTATTAAGAGTTTAACATGTATTGGACGATAATAAATTTAAATCAAAATATCGATTTTCATTCCTAAAGTTTGGAAGTTGGGTCAATTATATAAACTATAAATTAATAATTGTATCATTTTAAACCTTAAATTTTCATAAATGTATCCATTTAAACAAAATGTGAAATTTATAATTTTAACAATTAAATCTTATAACTTTCACAAACATATCAATATCTCTCAATTGACATTTTAAACTTTAACTCGATAGTTATTAACATGACTTTTTCAGGTTTTAAAATCGAAATGTAGGCGTAGACATTAATGTGACGTTGGTCTAACAAGCTCCAACAGACAATTGTGGTTGTGAAATTGTAGCTGCAACGTCATGGAACAGCAAAAGTTCCAAATTAGTTGGCATTTGGCAAGTCTTATGAATTCGTCGTTGCATGACAAATAACACGTGGCAGTAAAAATGATGGCACAAGTGTCATGGAACATTAAGACAACCAACATGTCAATCTTTATTATTAGTACAAAAATAGTTAAAATAATAATAAAAATAACAAAATCAATAGGAGTTTCTACTGATTAAGTAGCATCATAGATTTAAGTAATATAAGTGGATTTCTAACTAAACTTCGTTTTAATGTGTCATGATCGGTCGTATTAAGAGGCTCTTAAAATTTGGAGGAAAATACGAATAAAATCCTTATATATGCTCTTAAAATGTTAAATAACTTGTGACATGCTCCATTTTCTCGGATGGTGTGAATTTATTTATATCAATACTTTAATATCAACAATTAAAATTTTTAGGTTGTCTAATGATTTTAATATGGCACGAGAATATAATGATAGCGTCATATTCTCTCGTCTCATTTAGTATTGATTACCAATTGTTGGTCATTCGATAAATTTTCAAGTCCACGAGTGAAACTTAAGATTTAAGTTTTTTAGTCGTCTATGTGCAAATTCTTCAAATATTCAAAAGTCTTGACTAGATTATTAGAAATCATGTTCTGTCTTAGGCTAGGTTACATGTATAATACAGTTGCTAAAATAAGTTTAACTTAATTGACACAACATATATCAACGAGAATAAATAGGCATTTTGTTCGAAACATTTATTCTTTGTCGTATTCAAACATGTGTACAATTCAATTCACAATGTTACGAATTTATTCTCCAAACTCATTTATAATTTTTCTTGAATCTCATTTTCAACGTGATGCAAGTAAATATGCTTGATTTAAAAAGCTGAATACACAAACGATAAAAACTTTTAAAACCTTAAAACTAAAACCTAACTTTCAATAAATCACAAGACTAATTTTTCAATTTGACCATTAAACTAAAACTAAAACTAAAAAAACACATATTTTTAAAATTGTTGAGTAAAAGTTATATTATAATTAACCTTTAAAACGATAAATAAATCTTTATTCACTAACCCACTTAGGAATTGATAAACTAATTGAGCATAGATAGTATCATAATAAGACCGTAAAACAGATGACCGTAAAACAAATGGACTTGTATATTTATATTTAGAGAACTCTAAATATAAGTTGTAAGTCAAAATAAATATAAATCAAGCAAAATATTGTCTATACTATTCATTGTAATTTATAAATGCCAACAACAACTTAGCTCAACTCACGTTTAAATTTATTAATTAATTGTCACGAATGTAGTTTGAATACTCCATCTACCTATTAATCAATTATAAACAAATAAATAAAACCCTATGAGTCCACGCGTCGGTAAGGAAATAAAAAAGAAAACACAAAATAGGATAGAATTTTGGAAGAGATGTTGGAGTGCGCAACGATAGAGTTGACTGAAAGTTGACCAAAGTAAAAACCCTTTCTTCCCCTTCTCCTTTCTTCAACGAAATGGTCGGAAACATTTTGACACTATTTCACCTGAGATCACGACCCGCCCTTTTCAAAACCGCTGCTTCCTGATATTGCCACACTCTCCATCTCCAGTTTTCTTCTTCTTCTTCTTCTTCTTTTTTTTTATTATACTTTTCTCAATCTCAATCTCCAATAACTTCTTACGGATTCCTCAAAAACAAAAAACAAAAAACAAAAAAAACCAACCCAGGTAAGTTTTGGGCGAAACTTCCCTGTTCCCAGATCCAAAACGGAATCAGAGATCTCGATTTAAATTCACTTTGAATGGCAATCCATTGAAGAGCTTCTTCCCAGCTTCTTGAATGGCGATTCAGCGGAAAGGCAGGTTCTTTTTCATATTTTTTCTATTCATTTTTGCTTTTCCCCACGTTTCTAGGGTTTTTGTATGTAGTTCCAGCTCCTTTGAGCAGAATCAATCTGAAACTGAAGTCCCTTTTGAAATTAAACAGTATGATTTACTGAAAAATCTCGAAGAGTTAGTGAGAAACCTTAGCGATGTCGTTTCTAAGTTGGAGTTAAGGTTATCTGATATTCCCTCGTCGGTGAATAGAGATAAACTGAATACTGATGCTTCCAGACGGGTAGTGCCTGAGGTGGGGAAAGAGAAAAGGAAAGGGAAAGAAGATGGTCTGAATGATGGTGGAGATGGTGGTTTAGACAATAAAATTCAAGATGGGGGTAGGACGAGAGCTGTTTCAGTGACCAAATATAGTTCATTTTGGTCTGAAAGGTT
>JBBPDJ010000014.1:11228352-11373966 GCA_037974625.1 Cucumis cinereus
TCCATGTTTTGTTGTTGGGAGATATAATGAACTTTAAATGCAGGGTCAGATCTAAACGGAAGTTTGAGCTTGATGAATCGCTTGCTTTTCAGACAATTAAGGGTTATTTGCTTGTGACCAGCAATGAGAAAGTTCATGTTTTCAATGTTTCGTCTCAACATTATGTTCGAGTCGGTGCACCAAGGCTCCTATTTTCTGCTGGTTTAGATGAGATCAAATCATCTTTTCTAAATTACCAGAATTTGGATTTGGAGTCTGAAGGAAATTTTATACCCTTAATATCTAGTGATCGTGAAAAACTTGTGGTTCTTGGACTCGGGGGTGGATATGTTGGAATGTATCGCTCCAATCTTCCAATTTTTAAAGCGGAGTCCAATACAATGCTTTGGACAAGCCCTGTTCTGTTTTTCATACTCTTCCTCTTTGGAGCTTGGCATTTTTTTGCCAAGAAGAAGGAGGCACTGACTTCATGGGGACCCGATGACCCTTTTACTGCCACTTCAGCAACTACTGGAGCTCCAATGGGAACTGGATCCAGCGAGCGGGCGTCTTTCATAGACACTCCTTCAAGAAGTACTGATATGATGGATATCAGAGGTGGTGGCGGCCTAAGAGGACCACCACGGCGGTATAGTTCTCCCACAGGGTATCCAGGTGGGGCAACAAGTTCCTTTAGGCCAGCTACGACAGGCGATCATAGCTCGAGACCAGCTGCAGTTGATCCAAATTATAGATCAACTTCAGAGCTAAAATTCAGGGGCTCACCTTTAGAACCTCCAGGATTTCCAAAACGACGGGAGCCTCTATTTGCAAACAATCAAGTGGTTAATCAGGTGGTGGATGATAGCGGTTAAAAGAGGAGTGATTATCAGCTAGAAATCTTTGCTTCAAAGAGTTTCAAGTTCCTCAATCCTAATTACTTTTTTTTTTAATTTATTGAATTCCCGACTGCTTGTTTGCTGGTCGATATGAACATGTTTGATCCTGCAATATATCTATCTCTTTTTTGTAGCTGCATGCAAAGGAAAAGTAAGATATAGTGAAATAACGCAATTTTATTTTGAAACTGGTGTTCCCCTTTGTGACTCTACCAATGCTAACTACGAGTTTCCTAAATATTTCCAATAGGATTTGACCATGCCTGCACAATCTTTACCATCAAAGCTCTGAGTCTTAAGTTAAATCCAACTTTTTTACCTGACATGAAATTATATATCAGGTAGAAATAGAGAGAATCACAAGTTATTAGAGGCAATATTAGAACGGGAGTCTCTCCCTCTGTTCGTGAGGCGTGAACGTGGCTTCACTATTAGTGAACTACATGATTATATACCGTTTACATTTTTTTTTTGCATATCTTTATTTGTTGATTTCGTAGCATGCAACTCATTTTTAATTAAAATCTTGGTATGGTGGGGTTCTTGCTTGTTTGGGTTAGTTTAGTTCTTACAAATCTCCTAGTATGGACAACATATTGCGATCGGCATTATGTTCTTCTTCTTCAGTCACCAACCAAACTATCTCAGTCTGACTTGTTTAGGAGATCACCAACAACTTAGTTTTGCTTTGGCATGATTTTTGTAAGGATTAAAAGCAATGATTTGAGGTCAAATGCCAGTATGGGAGACCAACAGTGCATATCAATAGCATTATTGCACACAGGAGAAAAAAGGCAATTGGGTTCCATTCGTCTTGAAGCTGAAGACACTGGTTTTTGCAATCAGAAACAAAAAAAAAAAAAAAAAAAAGAGAGATCAAAAAGCAACTCAAAAAGTTGAATCAAAATTGCTATGATTATCTGTCAGTCTCTTCTTTTTCTCCTTTTTATCCCTGTCAAAATTCTCCACATCATGCATTGTACTCCTTTTTTTTAATTGCTTTTTTTTATTATTATTATTTTGTAATTTCTCAATCTTTTTGGTTTGATGGTTATGTGGTTTCTTACTTTTCCTTTCGCTTCAAATTCGTCACGTTTCAGAGAATTGTAGGAACAAACACACTCAACAACTTCCAAATTTATTTTCGCTCACTCTTTAAAACTTACGTTTTATAACATTTTGATTGTATGATCAGGACGTGGAGTTACAAAATCGACTTATGGTCTCTACTGGTTAATATTCCGTTCTAAATCTTGGTTTTCACCTTTTTTTTTTAATTTTTATAATTCGTAATGTTTATAAATTATAGTTACTCGCTACTCAATGTGTCGAAAAAGACATTTTGAAAAAGTCGAAAAAATATTGAAGAGTAATGAAAGTAGAGTATCAACATGTGGAATTTTAGACAATAGATTGTGTTGAATCATTGAATGTATATAATTAATTGCTCCTTTTTCTTCATTTCCACCCACATTGTTGTAATGGTGCATGACATGTCTTTTTTAGTTCCTCGATTTTTTGTTTCATCAAACTTTTGATTGTGTAAAATGAATAAAATAAAATCAAATAAAATTGTACTCGTCCAAAGGTCATTCCAAATGCGATCGGTATTTTATTACAGTTTGCGAAAATAATAGAAGTCAATGAGATTGTTGTTTTGAAACTATCCTAGAGGTTACGTATTAATTATGGACTCTTTTCAAATATAATAATAAAAATCACTAAAGTCCAAACATGATCGTTTAATCGTTAAAACTACGATTCACTTTCTACTTATTTCATTTGGATCATAAAACCCAACAATTCAACCATGATCTTAAATTTTAGAATTTACAGGTGTATCAATTTAAATTATAAATTTTTACCATTAGATTAACGTAAGCAGTTGATTAGCTATCTATAAATTGATTAATTTACTACCGTCTAGGATCTAGCAGTTGATTAGCTATCTATAAATTGATTAATTTACTACCGTCTAGGATCTCATCGATACAATTTTGATTTAAATGCTACAATTCCTGAAATTTATACACACAAAATAATTTTATTTTCACGATTTTATAAGGAAAATAGAACATACAAAACGTAATGCCAATTCGATGAAAAATCTTCAATGAAGCCCCTACATATCTTAATAATTATGAAATACAAATGTAATTTCCTTTTTTTTTTTTTTTTTGTCTATTGCAATATCAAATAATTTGTCCTGTTTTGTTTCATTGTTCGGTATATTTTAAGTCCCACGTGGTGCACCCTATCAGCGAATCAGGAACTGCCACGCCATTCAACGACCAGATGTAAAAATTATTAACGTGAAGAGGATTAAGTTATTATTATTAACCACAAGGTCCACAACTTTCCACCTTTTCAGTTGCAATTTCCAATAAATATAAAAATAAAGGTAAAAAATACGTTTCTACAAAGTTACAATAATATTAATTTATACCCTAACTTTGAGAGAATTATGAATTAATAATTTTGTGAATTTACTAATCTATATTTTACAAAATGATTAAATATTAGCAATATTACGTGCTGGATAGAGAATCGTTATAAATTTATTTACCAAAATGTTACAATTGGATGTATAAGATAATAGTAAAAAATCCATTTAATAAATGTGATGTGTAAGGGAATCTTGCAGACGTGTTCAAATTGGTTAGCCATCATTTCTTCCAATAATGGAAATATCGAAAAAGCCCCTCTTAAGGTCCTTTTATTTTATAAAAATTATGATTGTAACTTTTGAAAATTAGGTGATGTCTATTTTTCCGTAGCTGTCCTCACTCCTAAATCCAGATAAAGTCCCTACCCTAAAACGGACAAAAAAGGATATTTACCTTTTTAGCACTGAGTTTCTATAATATGCACCCAAGCCTACAATATTGGATCTACAACCTTTTCCTTTTCTTTTCTTTTTAAAATCAAATCCCTCAATTTCTGCGTTCTCCATCATCTTACACGTGGCGAGATTCCCGCTTGACACGTTTGTTTCCTTTTTGTACTGTAACGTACATCGTTTTATAAATCATTTGCCCTGAATTGACCCCGTGACTTCCTTTTGTTACTAAAATCACCCGAGGGTGTTGGTTGTAATTTCACATGGCCCTTGGTTGGGATAAATAAACTGTTCCAAGAGCTCTAGATCTTCTCAATTAGATGTAGGAATGTGAGATTTTGTTTGTATTTAACATAGAATTACTTTAAACTTATATCTAATAATAATTCAAGACATATAAAATTTTCAATTCAAAGCTATAAGAGACGAATTGTTGAAGTGCCGATAAAATTAAAGTTGCCACAGTCATGTGTTAGAATCCCTAGCAAATTGATATTTAGGGTTCAGTTGTTTAAGTACTCTATAGAGGTGTGAGATCACAAGTGCCACGAAAATGTTAAAGTTTGTATATAATAATATTCGACATAACCTATTAACTTAAGCATGTAGGGGGTGTTGGACTACTAACTTTACTATCCAATTATAATACTTGCACTTTAAATTATTATGTCCTACATTTAGTTACAAAATTACTATTTCAAATTTCTCTTCGCTATTATATTTACTTACAGTGTTTTCTATTTATTTTTTACCACAATAAATTTGTTTACTCAAACTAAAATAATTTGTATCAAAGCAAAATCTTTTATAATTTTATACTCTGGCTATTATAAAATATACGTCGTAATAATTACTAAATAGAATATGACATTTAAGAATATTTGGAGTAAAAAGTTAGTTATTATAGTTGGAATATAATAATTTGTATTTAAAATTTAAATTATTTTAGTTTGAATGATAATAGTATGTACTTGAGGTATAAACTAATAGTAATCGTTGTATCAAAATATGGTTATTATAGTTTTAGATAGCGTGAGTCGTGTTGTTTTTTTATTTTTTTAATCATGGGTGTGCTTACAAGGGGAGTGTCCTAGCAGGGGTCTAATTGTCTTTTCGCTCATCCAGATTGAAAAATGGAATAAATAATTGGACTAGACGACAAGCACCGGCTGGAGTAGTCCGACTTGGCCCGACAAAAATCATAGACCCGCAGATCCAGACACGTGGCGCAACGCATGAGCAGACAAAAAGATCAGACTTCCCGTGGGGCCCAGACCTTCCGCAACCATAGTTGGAAAATGTAAACCATGGTTAGCGCGCCGCTTTAATCTTTTGATTTTCTTCCATGACTAAAAAAAAAGTGGAAAAAACAAACCCACAAATTTTAAATTTCTGTCTCTTTCTTCAACCTCTGTCCCTCTCTCTTGTTCCTCTCAAGTGTGAACTGTGAAGTGGCCGCCGCCTCGAAGGACCACGAATTCCCGGCCACAAATCCGATGACCGAGTTGATCTCAATATAATTACGTAAAACTCAAACCAGATAATGCTCTGTACATCTCTAAGTACTCCGATTTTCATTACTTATCCAGCAATAATTTTCTAAATCCAAACAAATTAGGGCTCGAAATTATCACCAATGGTATCGGCAGAGAATAATTCTCCAACGGCGACGGTTGCCGCATCTTCCTCGCCAGGAGTTGAAATCGAGATAATCGACACCGTGACTCCAGCAAAGAAGAAGCGGAATCTCCCAGGGATGCCAGATCCAACAGCGGAGGTTATAGCTCTGTCGCCAAAATCACTTCTAGCAACGAACCGATTCGTGTGCGAGATCTGCAACAAAGGATTCCAGCGAGATCAGAACCTACAGCTTCACCGTCGCGGCCACAACTTACCTTGGAAGCTCCGGCAACGGACGAGCAATGATATTCGAAAACGAGTCTACGTCTGTCCAGAACCTTCTTGCGTGCATCATAATCCGGCCAGGGCACTGGGCGACCTAACAGGCATTAAAAAACACTTCTCTAGAAAGCACTGCGAGAAGAAGTGGAAGTGCGAGCGGTGTTCGAAGAAATACGCCGTTCAATCGGATTGGAAAGCGCATATGAAAACCTGTGGAACTAAAGAATATAAATGCGATTGTGGAACCTTGTTTTCTAGGTAAAATTCACGAATCAAATCTTCAATTAATTCATGTTCTTCATTTTCCTCCCCAAATTTCTTGAACTTTTTTGTTTAATTATTTTCGCAGGAGGGATAGTTTCATCACTCATCGGGCCTTTTGCGATGCTTTGGCGTTCGCAAGCTCGGATTCCAATGTGATTGCCGCCGCCGCCGCTGCCACCGCGGTGGTTGCTTCTTCGCCATTGGCGACCGTACCAGTGTCTCCTGGTTTATCAATTCAAAGCTCAGGTAATAATAAATGCTCACTGATTTCATTAGTTCTATGATTATGGAAAAATTAAGTTTGTGTTTCTTGGTTGATTGCTTGATTTAGAAAAAGTAATTAATATTGGCAAAGAAAATTAAATTGGATGGGTAAGATTTTGTATTATGGTAGAAATCTGGAGAAGCTTGTTACTTGATGTGGTTCATCGTTGTCCTTGTTAATCAAGGGTGCTTTTGGATTCACTTTCCAAAGTATTAGTTTTTATAAAAACATTTTTAAAAACATTTTTTTTAAACACTTACAAATCAATCCAGTCATGCACTAAGTTATCATTAAACTATAATTACAGCTTGGTTTGAAAGCTCATTAGTCCATAGTAAATAGTAAATTAAATTTTGGATTTCATTTCACCCATATATTAATTTAATAGGGGTGATTTATCACAGCATGGACAACTTTTTTAGTAGTAAGGTACTAACAGAAAAGGGAAAAAAGTAAATTTAATATTATGTTATAAATGTATTTATTGCATTCCAAAAAAATAAAAAGAATTTGACATGTGTATAGTTGAATAATTTGGTATGTCGCACCAAAATATATATATATATATGTATCTAATGCTTCACTAGGATCTACTTTTTAAGCAAATCTATTGTTTTTTTTTTTTTTTGTTAATTAAGCTCACTTAATTTATTTGATCTTATTTAAATTTAAGAAGTCTTGGAAGTTCAAAATTAATTAATGGTCTATTATTGTTGTTGTTATTTGAATTTAACTATGAATTCCAATATTTATTAGGCCTAAACTCAAAAGAGGTTTAAAATTTAATTGTCTTGTTATCTTATCTCCAAATAATTTAATGCTGTTTTGGTGGTTACTTTGGTTGAAAAATACTAATTATAAAATTGAAATTTCATCAACATTTTCTCTTACTTAATACAATTATGATATGTAAGAGACCTATACAGACCACATTTCATCAAATTTGGCTCGCTGACTTGACTTAGAATTAATAGGATGAAGTTTGTAACTTTATATTTAATATTATTGTAAGGTAAGTTTTTGGATAATTGTGAAAAATATTAGATTGAAGTAGGAGATTTAAGTTATTTTGATATGAAAGAAAAAAATGTTTACTTTTCAAACAGCGATAGTTTTACTCCGTCAAGTTTTGAAATTGGTAACTTAAAAAGCTACCAAGTTTCATCTAAAGATGTAGCTTTATATTTTACCTAACCTTTTCTTTTTTCATGGATATTTTGGGTGCAGAACAACCGGACATTCCCATGGGGCCTCCGCCATTAACACCAGCAGCGACAAGCTTAACCTCAGCCGTGGCCTCCACCGTTAACAAAACCAGCCCAACAAATGGCAGTGGCACAAGCGTTTTAGCTGGTGTATTTTCTTCTTCTCCTCCCACTGTTACCAGTGCTCCCCTAAATCCGCCCCATCAACTCACCACCGCCGTCACCCGACTAGATGGTGGCAACGATCCCACAACCACCGCCATTGAGCCCACATCACTCTCTCTCTCAACATCCCTCTTCCTCTCATGTAGAGCCTCAGCCTCATCAGGCTCAACCTCAGCCTCTTCCATTTTTCAAGATCATCCTTCACATTACTCTCCGTCGCCTCAGCCCGCCGCCATGTCTGCCACTGCCTTACTGCAGAAGGCCGCCCAAATGGGCGTCACCAGCTCCAACGCCTCCTCTTTGCTTCGTGCCTCCGGGTTATCATTATCGCAGTCTCCTGGCCCCACCATCTCCATGACGGCTGGGCTTGGAATTGGATTTGGAAACGAGCCCACCACGCGGGATCTCCTAGGACTGGGCATGGGCGGAGGAGGTGGAGGAGTTGGGGTTTCCGGCAGTGGTATTTCTGCTCTTTTCACGTCGTTTGATGGGTGTGACGTTGAAGGTGCTTCGCCTTACGGCGGCGGCGGGAGTAATGGGATATGAAATTTGACCATGGGCTCCGCCGGGTTCTGCATCGGATTCCGGTAAGGTATGTGTACAGGAAACGGACGCATGCAGGCTCTTGGTTACCACGTGGGTCAGCATTTTGCAACAAGGAATAGATTGTACAATTTTTTCTTTTTTCCATCTCTTTTCTTTTGTACAATTTTTTTTTATTTTCTTTTTCCTCTCTTTTTTGAATGATGTTATTATAATTCCAAATTTTTGCATCGTTTATTTTCAATTAATGTTTTATTTTCTCATTTGGGAGTTTTGATTAAATTCATTTTCCATTATTATTGTTAATATATATATATATTATATTAGTTACGTTTGAGTCTTTTTATTTTATTTTATTTTTTGAAGAATATTTTAAAGTTCTTTAATTTTTTTTTAAAAAAAAGATTTTCATTTTCTCAAATTTTGCAATGTTACATATATAGGATTTATCATTAGAATTATTTTTGTTTAAAAAATATTTTAACCTAGGGATTCTTTTAGGCATTAAAAAGTTAAATATATATTGATATTTCAATTTAATGTAAAAAAAATAAAAAAAATTATTAGATGGTGTTTATGTATATATTCCTCATAATTTCTCTAAGAGTTATTCATATGGTTGTTTTTGTCTTTTAGAAATCGGCATTCGTATGAGATTGATGAATCGGAGTTATCATGCATTTTAAGAAAATAAGAGTTTTTATCTCCATTTTCTTTTCTTAGTATTGAGGATTAGACATTCTCTCTCTCTCTTTTTCATGTTTATATCATAACTCAATCATAATTGTTTTGAATTGTGGTGTTGTTTATATATATATATATATATACATTCTAAGTGAGGCTTGATAATTTTATAAGAAATTTATGTGTTTCTTACGTTAGGATTATAAATGAGTTGCATAAAGATTGATGTAATTAGATAAAGATTGATGTAATTAGATCAAATTTACGTTCTTCATTTTGTATTCATCTTTACTACTTTGTATTTTTTACTTTTGTGTCTTTAATTGGTGGACCATATTATAGACCATGTGTTTTTAGTGGTAATTTAAAAGAAAATAAAGCATTAATGAGAAGTTGAGAACACATTTGATTAAGTGAAGGGATTGATGGTCAAGTTAATTACAGTTAATTAAAATGGATTTTGGATAATATATTTTTCAAGTTTAAACAGCTTTGGACATAAAAGACATTTGCTCTTATTTTAATTAAGGAGCATCAATTAAACTTCATACTCGGGTTTAGTGCAATTAATATTCTTAATTAATTGAGTTTCTTTTTGGTGATTAGTTATGATGGGTACTATACCTTTATTTTGTTGGATACCATTTTTTTTAAAAATAATTACTTAAATTTTGGAATTTTGTTGCTAAGTTTAAGTTTAAAATAATTATTTAAAATTTTTCTAAAAGAAAAAAACCTCGGCCCAAAAAGAAAAAGCTCCGGCCCATTTGCCAACGTCCGGGTTTTTGTTTCTATTTCGAAAATTTGAATTGCATTTGGTACTAATTTTAATGTAATGTATTTTGTTACCTAAAAGTTCTTTTTCTAAATCAAAAGATTTGTATGAGAACTAATTATTTGAATTAAATATTCCAAGGTTTAATGTTATATTTGTTTTTAAATACTTATTACGCACTTTATAAATCATAATCATAAAACAATGATTGATCTTACAGTACTATGTTAATATGAGATTGATAATTTTCCAAACTAACTAACTCCATTTATTGAAAGTAATATAACACTAAATGACATGTTAAATGTCGAATGAAAAGAGTATGCATTATAATTATAAGAATTATTTTCTCAAAAATAATAAACGGATAGGAAACACAAGGCGTTGTCAAGTAATAAATAAGAGATAAATACATGTTATCTATACAAAACACGACCCTAAGTATGTTGGAAATGCAAGTACGTTTATTTGATTTTGAGTAATAATTAAAGTAATGTATAGTAATATTTAAAATCAAAATCAGAATATATTTAAAATATAGGGTTATGGGTATTGTTATATAATACAAAAGCCTTACATTTGAGGAGAGAGGAGAAAGTGAAAATTAAAGACAAAGGAAGATGTAATTTTTGATGTGATGAATAGGTTAAAATTAGAAAGTGTTGGGAATTGAGGAGCCCTATGCCTTTTTGGAGAATTTAATGATATGTTTATGTCTTGTCTGTGTTTTTATGTTCATTCAAATTTTCTTAATTTTTGTTATTTTAATTTCGTCCAGAGTGAAATTTGTTCGACAAAACAAAAACATAAAAGAACGATGCATTCGTCAATAAAGAAAAATATCGTTCCTCCTTCAAATATGATAATTTTGCTAGTTAGTTTTGTTCAAATTATGGGATTGTTGGAATGCCTTGAATTCGTTATGTGGCGTTACGAACAATCTAGTACGAGTCGAAAGATACTCAGTTATCGTAGTGAGCATATGTATTTATTTATGAGTTATTGACAATTTTGATTCTATGATTTAGACAATTTTGTATTATGAAAACACTCTCTAATAATATTGTTTTTCCGTTACCTTATAGACGTAGTTAATACACTGTTAGTCATGAACGAGGCGTACCTATGTGTCAATTTTTTCATTTTTTTTTTGTACTGCCTAGTTTTTGATTTCGTAACAAGAATATTTGTATATTTTTACTGTAAAAATATATTAATTTACTAAAGCTATACTCATATCTATTCATTTCATACATGGGACAATATTCAAAATAAAAATTGTTTATCTATATTTAAAAATGGGTTAAATTTGCATATATATATTTATATATATATATATATAAATATATATATATATATATATCTTTTTTTTGCTTTTGAGATTCCCTCTCTCAATCTTGATAAGAGTTATGCACACATCAATTTAATTAAAATTAATCAGCATAATGTTTTAATTTGTAATTTTATAATCACAGTGTTAAATCATTTCTAAGGCATGAAGATAATGTAAATTACAATATTGCACTTCAATTGGTATGTTTTTTTCTAATGTAATTTCCAATTTGTAATTATTAGGAGAAAAAAGCAGAAAATCTTGTGGAGTACTTGTGTATGACGTAATCAACTAGGCGTGACTTCATCACCCTACAACCTGGACCCACCTCCACATAAAATTAGGACAAATTGCGAGTGGTCGTTCCTAGTTTTAAACTTACGTATTCTTAAAAATTATATTGATTATATAAGTTTGATATTCAATTTTTATCGTTTCGTGAGTCTAATTTTTAGAATTATTGTAAGCTTAAACTTAAAGGTTCAATTTTAATATTTTGAAAAATTTAGGAACTCGATTGTCTTAATTGAAAAATGATAGGGGTAATTGTAACTATCATGATACTTTAGATGTGTGTTTTTTTTTTTTGCAATTTGCCCTTTCTTAAATAATTTTGTTGCCACAATATATTTTTAGTCCTCACGAATTTAGATTAACTTGTGTTTCATCCTCGATTTCAAAATTTGCGCATTAAATGTTTATACAAAATTATACAGTTTGTTAAAAATCTCATAAATTTCAATGGATAACCAATATTTGTCAAAACATGCACAACTTAAGTGATATACATACAGTGTTAACAACTAAAATGTATGTTGTTTAAATTTTCATATACATATCATATTAAAAAATAAAATGACCAATACTTAACATATAGCTCGATGTGATTGAAAGTTAAAAAAAAAACAATCCGTTTTCTAATTTTATATAATAGTTCGAAATGAATTATCCAATCTTTCGCGACTATTAAATTTGAAGTCAAAATATTATATATTCACACATAAGGACAGCCACCATTATTGTCACATTATTAAGTCACATTGACTAAAATTCACTTATAATTGTACTCATGGCAGCATCAATGCTGCAAGCTAAAGGCAATTCAATTCTGAACAATTATTTATTTTTCTTTTAAATAAAAAGGTTGCATCTTTAGATCTATATTTTAATATTTCTTTTTGGAATATAGTTTTTATATTTTAATTTACTTTCAACTTAGTCACAGTGTTAAAAATCAAAACCAAATCTGAAAAAAACCTGGTGAAGCATATATTCAAATCTTCAACTTCTGACAAAATACGATAAATGTCTCAATAATTTAATTTAAGCTATTGAAACGAAAATGGTCGTGAATGAAACAATTTATAAAATTTAATTTAAAGTTAAAAAGATATATAAATGACAATGAAAAGAAAGAGTGAAAGATTATTGATAAGTAGAGGGTATTATAATTGAAATGGAATGAAGAAGCAGAAGAAGAAGAAATGAGAGATGGGCTAAAAAGATGGAGAATTTGGAGAAAAGCAAAGCACGTGGTGCGAAGAGAAGGGTATGGGAAAGGGTAAAATGATGAGACAACTTTCACTGTATCATCTTTCTCTCTCAAACTGTGGCTTGGCTGTGGCTGTGGCTGTGGCTGTGCCTTTTAGGCTCACCCACATTAATCAATCTGGTTTTCTTTCCTTTTGGTTTATGCCACTTTTTTTTTTTTTTTTTCATCTAGTTCAAACCTTTGAGAGATACACAGAGAAAGAGAGAGCGAGAGGCGGCCAAACGAGGATTATAACCCTTGTTTCTGGTCCCTCTCATTCTTCTTCTTTTTCTTCCTCTCCCTCTGTCTTTTACTCATCTGGGTTTGCTTTTTTATGCTCCCTCCTTCATCCTGCTGCCTCATTTCGATGCCCCATTTTGGATCTTCTTGAATCTGTGAGTTTTTGTTTTTTTTTTTTTGACTTCTTGTTCCATTCAGCTCCCATTTCTCTGTTTTTGTGATGTTTTGTGACATGAGTTTGATTTCTATTTTTTGTGTGGTTGTTGAATTGTTTTGGGTTTTGAATGATTAAGAACTTGTGGGGTTTCCTTCATAAGCTGGCTTCGAGACTGTTTGATTGTTTGTTTTGTGTTTTTGTTTCTGAATCTCTGAATTTTTCTCCCCTTGTTGTTTTGCTTGATTTGTAATGTTTGGGGACTGTAAAGCCTTAGCAGAAAGCATGGTTTCCTGTTTTGTTGATCTTTGATAATGGACTTGACTGTTAATGCTGGCCACTTTGGAGTTCCCTTTTCTTCGTTGGTTAATTTATTGTCATTCAGATCTGAATTTAATTTTACCAATCTTTCTTTTCCTCCTTCAATCGATAACTGTTACTGTCCAATTCCAGAATTGAAGAATGTTCTGCAGGTTCAAGGTTAAGTAATTTGTACACGAGTTGATTTGAAAGTAAACAATTCTATTATCAGTTTGATTTTGAAAATCTTGAGACACAATGTGTTTTCATTGATAGTTTAAAAAATATGAGAATCCTAGCTTTTAGTAGTGCTTTTAATAAAAGGTTTGATGCTTGATGTTCTGTTGGAGAACTTAGCTGGCTCTTAATAAATGTACTGCAACTTTATTTTCTATTTCCAATATATAATTCTTGAATTAAAAGTGCTAGGCTCATAAGTTCAGATCTATTTAGATTTTGGATACTGAAATGAAAACCCTTAATTGTTCAAGTTATTAGCCTTCTCTAATGTAATGGGAGAAGAGAACTAGCATATTTTCTCAATATGGTAAATAGATAAAAATACTAAATGAATGAGGATGTCATGATGACGGTGGGGCTACCTGGCTTTAGTCATAATTATATCATAATTATTTTCTTAAATTGGGAGCAGTGATAAGATTACTTGTACAGATTGAGCTTAATGTAATCATTAAGTACAAGTCTGCGATTATCTGAAAAACAGCTTTTGTCTTTTTTCAAAATCAGGCTAACATCATCGCTTAAATGTTATTCTAAAGAATAAAAAGAATGTTTTTAAACTCAACTTCCAATCATTAGTGTTATTCGCTACAAATTTGCTGCAAAAATGGATTCTCAATTGTCTTTTGATTTGTATATCAGACAGTTCCAATCAGCTTCTGTCCTGCTAGCTTGTTTAAGTTTTGTGACCCTTTGCTGCATTTCTCAAATAGACCTCATATTGTGCAGACTAAATGAACTTATAAGTTTTTGGGTTCACATTCATGCCATGGCTATTGAGTAAGGCCGAGAATAATCATCTAAAGTTGAATTTTGCATAGCTTTTACTCCCCTAAAGCTTAGATTTGAACCCGTATGGTCATTACTGAACCACATGTATCTTTTGGACTGAGCTATATCTTATAAGTTGGCACAATTCGGGCATAAGATTCTTGTATGGTATAGGAATTATTTGGATTGGAGAGTTCTTTATCATCACTTAAATGACGGGTGAAACTTTGATTTCGAAAATTGATTAGAAAGTTATTTATTCTGAGGATAATAGCTTGAATCTGTCGTGTCTTTGTACTATCCCCATATTGGTGATTTATTCTGCTTGTCCCTGTAACAGATTGGAGAGGGGCATCAACCGAAGTCTGATTTTTTTCTTTGTCAACAAAATGAAACTGAAGCTTGGATTCAAGAAATGGAAATCAATTGCCCCTCGTTTGAAAGGAAAATCACCATCTCCCTCTTTTTGTCTATTTTCCAAATCTAAGTCGGTTAAGTATGGTCCAGGCAAAACGCCAGTTTATCTAAACGTGTATGATTTAACTCCTATGAATGGTTATGTCTATTGGGCAGGCCTTGGTATCTTTCACTCTGGTGTAGAAGGTAATGTCACAAACCTATCTTTTGCCACTACAAATCCAGTTGCGATCTGAATTAGAAAGAAAGTGCGATCTAATTCCTTTCTGAGAGTGAAATGTATGCATTGTGCAGTCCATGGTGTAGAATATGCATATGGAGCTCATGACTATCCAACCAGTGGCGTTTTTGAAGTCGAGCCTCGACAATGCCCGGGCTTCAAGTTTAGGAGGTCAATATTAATTGGCACAACCTGCCTCGGCCCTCATGAAGTCAGAGAGTTCATGGAGCAACGCTCTTCAAGCTACTATGGGGATACATATCACCTAATTGTCAAGAACTGCAATCATTTCTGCAGGGACGTCTGTCATCAGTTGACTGGAAAATCAATTCCAAAATGGGTAAATCGACTGGCTAAAATAGGTACCTTTCTATCTGATTCCCTATTAGAAGCGATTTTTCATCTGACATCTGATCGTGTGAATGCTAAATCTATTGATTTCATTCCCCAAAAAAACAAAGTTTCAGCTACCCCACAATCTTCATTGGTAGACACTTGCTTTCAATCCATAGCGGTATCATGACATTTGGGTTAAATTAAATGTAAAGAGTGGTTTTTTATAGTCACCAAAAGATTAACAAAAAGGGATCAACATTACAGGTTCCGTCTGTAATTGCCTACTTCCTGAGTCCCTTAGAATATCTGCCGTAAGACACGATCCGGCATACCCACCATACGAGACCGAGAAGACGAAGCTGAGGAATGCATTCAGTTGCTTGTCTTCTATATCATCGCGGCAGAAGCAGCTGTCTTCAACTTCATTATTTCTACAGTCACCATTGAAAGGGTGGGAGTTGAAAAAATCCAACAGTGAACCCTCATGTCTCAGATGATAGGTGAGAAAATTTGTTTGTTCTAGATTATCTTTTATTGGAAGGAGAAGGGAATTTATCCTTTTTCTATTTCACATAATTTGTTTGGGAGATGCTTGCTATGAGTAGATGCAAGCAATCTCCCTGTTAGATGACAAACCCAATAGCCTTCCCACTGTAAATGTAATGTCTACTTCTGGATCGTATTAATGATCCGTTACCATGCTGATCTCTTGCCATTCCAACCCCCCACCCTTAACAATTATTATTATTATTTTTTTTTTTAAAAAAATCATAATCAAACGCAATGGCAAAAATACCCCTAGAAGTTTGAAAGGTTCAGTTTTTATCATTTGGGACTCCATTTTCTACAGACTAAAGTTTGGGAGTCTAAATGTGATCCTATATTATTGTTAAATGGCAAAAATGTAGTAGGACCGTGTTATCAAAATTTAGGAATATAAATTAAATTTTCTTTCCTATATATATATAAAATATTTTTTAAATATTAATTTATATCTTTAGAGGTTGTATTAACTTAAATCTTAGATTAATAATTGTATTAATTTAAAAACGAAATTTTGTGTAACTGTATTTACACCCTCCAAAACATTCATTAAACAATAAATTTACTCTGATTGTTTGTTTTGCAAAACTAACATTTGAAGAAGTTTACACATGTGTAAGTGTTGATGCATAAAGATTTTAAGTACAATTTAGAGACTTAAATGATGTTCCACGAGATATATATCAAACGAAATTTATAAAAAAATATAACTCATGCACTTATTTAAATTAATACAATTATTACTGAATAACTGATACAACTTTTAAAGTTTAAAGATATAAATTGAATTCTCTCACAAAGTTAAAAGGAGAAAAAAAAAATCACATGTCCACAATAAATTTTTCTCTGCCAATTTGAGTGAAAGCAGAAGCTCAGAAGTCACAAGCATCCCAAGGCAAAGGTGAGACAAATCCAAGGCAACTATGTTTTTTGTCCAGCTGTCTAGTCCTTCTCAGTTGCAAGACAAACTATAGAGACAAACATTTAATAACATGGGAGCTATGGAATTTGAGGTATAGTGAACATGGGGAAAGAGGGAGGTAACATAAAATCTAACGTGAATAACCAATTTAACCAGAACCAACTCGAGCATAGCTTAGTGATTTAGTCGCATCTTCCTCTCTTCAAATACAGTCTGAATTTCTATTATTCGTGATTGGGAGAGGAAGTTGGAATGAGACGAGGGGAAGGAGAGATCTTGGCAAGGTACACTTGGTGATTTTCAACCTATGATTTCTTTTACTATCACTACTTTTTGGTAAATAACAACATAAAAATTCATGATAGAGAATGTTTATATAGTAAAAGTTAAGTGAATCAAACACGATATCTCTAAAATGAAGTAAAGGGTCAAAACCCAAAGACGATATTTCGCACAGGCAGCAGCATTTCATGAACATAAAACCACCCTCATCATCTTGTGACAGAAGCTCAGCCTGCAGGATATGTAATGACTCTCAAGCAAATTATGGTGAGATTCACAAGTGAACTGAAACCTCAGCAAAACAAGAAATCCTAAATTTGATGAGACTCACACGTATATGCACACAAGCTACTCAGCAAAATTGAAGTGTTTCCCAAAAAGAATCATACAAACAAGTTTATTTGAGACGATATTAGTTAAATGAATGGTTGTTGCACATGGTGGTGGTGATGATGGTGATGGTGTTTTCCATATATTTATCATCTACAAGAATTTACAGAAGATGACATCCCAAATTAGCAATGGCGTGGTATACCTGCAGGAACACCAAAGAGACACCTCAGAATTCAAATTAATAGGCTGTTTACGCTTTTGCTTTCTCAAGGCAAGGCAATTTTCTCAACTCTTTCAATTTCATTCCCAAAATAAAAAATTTTAGTCCAGGCATCAACATGTTACATCATACTCAGATAAACAGAAACTCGCCACCACACTAATAAGTAAAAACTCTACTAAAATATTATGTTTGTTATATAAAGTACAGGCCAAGAAACGCACTCTTAGTAGTACCTAGTAGTATTGGATGGGTGGGTGCGATTCCCCCCATCATAACAGTGCATAAACCTGGACAAACTAAAACTAGACTCGAAACTAGTTAATTCAGTCGTCTTTCTGATGCAAAACACTACGGATGTTATTATTACCATTCAGAGCAGCAAGATAAACACGCTTCTCTGGGAGCCCAATATCAGAAAGCATCATATTTCCCTGCAGATAAAAACAGTCACCATAACTTATCCAGAATAACACACTCGAATAAAGCACAAAGGGGATTCAGTTTAGTTGAAGCTCTGAAAATTGTTATTGCATAGGAAACTATCTTGAAAGAGTAATCAACCAGAAAGGTCTCAATGTTTTTGTCATTGTCCTTGTTGCCTTTTGAGAGGCATGTTTAAGATCTCTGTTCACTCTCCTAAATGAATATAATCTAATGCACGAAGGAGAAAGCATACCTCTTTCGCCATCAACTTTCTGATATTGTTAGCATAAAGTTTCGGATCATCCTTTTCTTCTGGTGATGGGACGTAGACAGGCAATCTTATTACCTCCATGTGATTTACAAATTGGCAGAGAAGAAGTAAAAAATGACGGCCCTGCCAATAAGATGTGGCAGCCACAAATGAGTTGGTTCAGCAATTTGAGGTAGAAGCAAC
Source organism: Cucumis cinereus (assembly GCA_037974625.1). Taxonomy (NCBI): domain Eukaryota; kingdom Viridiplantae; phylum Streptophyta; class Magnoliopsida; order Cucurbitales; family Cucurbitaceae; genus Cucumis; species Cucumis cinereus. Next base: position 11,246,595 of record JBBPDJ010000014.1, read on the forward strand.
GAACTAACACAAGGCTATGGTTTCAATTTCAAACTATAAAGTTCAATATTAGAAAGTAATAAGATTGAGTAGTTATCTTGGGGATTAGTTACGTAGTAAGCTAGACTTAACACACATGTTTATCCCAAAAGAAGAAGGAAGGAGGTTCCAATTACCAATTGAGCTTGCAATAATTCACTACTAAAAAATTCATTGAAGTAAATTTCATCCTTATTAACCTCTTGAAGTTTATGTATCCATGACAGTTTAAACTCATTAACTTCTTCGACCATTATACCAAAGGCTGGTAGTTGGCCTTGGCTCATAAGAAACGATCGTCAGAATAAAGGCCATATGAGAAACTTCACAATCAGAATATTTAACACACATACTCAAACTGAATTACAGCATTTAAGAAAACAGTACTGCACCACCCCATTGGATGATGTCAACTTCCATTGGGCAAATTCTCCTTAACAAAATTTGAAGAAGAAATCTCAGAATGGCAAGTACAATAAAGTAGAAAGTCTTACCCCTGTTATTGATTCCCAGGCCAAACTAAATCTCTGATATGGATATCTTAAAATATATGGAAGAACAGGAGCTTTCGACAAAAAGGCACCCGTTTTGAATGGCAGGAGATACTCCCCATTGGTAGTTGTTCCTTCTGTAAAAGAAATTAATAACACATTAAACAACTTGGACAATAACCAAACACAAGCACCCCTAATTAGTCCTCAGATTATCTCATTAGCCATTCTCACTGATAAATTTACCAATGTTCATATTCTTTTTATTGCTAAATAAAACACGAAAAATTTTAGGTTAAAATACCAAAGTGGTCTCAAAACTTTATGTTCCATTGTCCATTCCATATACTATCAATAAATCTAAATATTAGTCCCTAACTCTAATAATGTTAAGGGTTTAGGGTTCTTATCCTCTTCTGATAAGCACAACAACAATAGCCAAACCTTTGGCTGAAAAGCTCAAAAAAGTTTTCCCTTTCCTTTTTTCTTCCAAATTTCTTTTACGAAAGAGAGAGAAACCAATGATTCTTGTTTAGTGGCTATTGAGCTTACGGTTGGTCATGTTAAGAATAAAATAATGTCCTTGTTTTCGAGCTCGACCTTCACAGAGTTGATTGAACTTCTTCTCAATTTTGTAGGTCAAAAGGTTCTAGGAAATGAATTCTTGGGTGCAGCCCTTGGGCAAATTATCTATTGCCGTCAAAGGTAAATCAAGAGGCAACATTTTTCCTTCAAGAGGTATACCATATCCCCCTTCCCTTTGTGGTTGCTTTCATATAGTATACTGATGTCAAGACTCTCATTTCCAAGTAGCTGATGTCACTTTTTAGGAGGCTAGGGGTGAGGGGTCTATACAAAAACCTCTCTAAAACAAAGCTTGTTGGCACAATTTGTAAAATTGTTCCAAATAAACCCTTGACCGCATGTCTAGTTGCATTGGTACTTTACTTGCATGGAGGAGTGGCCCAATTCTCATCACGGCTTTCCTCTAAATGACAACCTCTTCAAAGCTTTAAGGAACATGATCGCTGAAAGAATTATTTGCAAGCTTGATAGGTGGAAGCAATCCTCTCAAAGCTTCTAGTCTTATCAAATATCCCTTCTCAAAAAGCCAAGTGTTGATCCTAAGAAACAAGGAAAGGAGTCGCAGATACTGACTGGTGGTTTCCTTTTTATTTTACGGCACCAACGTGGCCTCCCTATCTCTCAAGAGAGCCTCAAGATTGAAATATTGAAAACAAGAATTTGGATCTCTTCTCTAAATGACTTTTTGGCACGCATTTATTTCTCTAAAGCATGGCAGTGATCAAATGGTACCACTCCTTTCTCCCCCAACATTTGATATAGAGCCCCTTCAAAGTAAGATTTGGAAGATAGTTGGTGGGCTCCTGCTCTTTTTTCGTGTCTTTCCCAGAAATTGGGGTACGATCTTAGCCTTAAAAGAAACTTTATGATCCTGAAGTTCAAAAGTGAATCCCTCTCAACAACCTTTTGGCAGATTTCTCCTTCCTCGGAAGATAGCTAGTCCTGAAATCAATATTTCAGGCACATGCACCTCCTTTAGCAAGTCATTTGATCTTGTCTATGACAATTCGATAAGGATCCCTGCATTGGAAACCCAAATCACTCCAAAGCTATTTGAAAAGGTGTTTGCCCAAAAGCTGATGGAATTTGTTTGGGAGCTCTCTCTGGGTAGCATAAACAATCAAGACAATATTCAAAGAAAGATGTCCAACTCTCCACTAATCAAAGATGCCGAATCTCTACACCACCTATTTTTCACTTTCCTCAAAGCTTGGAGCTTCTGGAAAGCTATCTTTGGAACCTTTAAATGGTCTACTCTGCTATAGAATGACATCAACCACCCTTATTTTGGAATGGTGTCCATTGAAAAAGGAAACCAAGATTTGTGACTCACTTTCATCAAAGTTCCTTTGTGATCCATGTAACTGTAGAAATAGTAGAAATTGTCGAGGATTCCTTCGGTAGCTACTCTATTTATACTCTTCGCACCTAGGAAGAATTTTTTGAACCTTACCTTGGGAGGGCTCTCCCATGGTTGTTCTGTGTAATTAAGCCAATTAAATTGTCTCATATTGGCAAAAAATAACACTAAAGAAAGAGTACTTTACTGGGCTTAATATTAAAAAAGAAAAAAAAAAAACCTATTTCTACATATAAATCAATTGCTAAATTTTTATCATTTTTTGATAGTTATTAGTTAGTTTGAATTCGGCTTAAATAACAACAAAGTCAGGGTCCTCAACTATGTGAGATAAATTTAAGCGCTATGATTCTCTTAAGTTACAGGGGGAGAGCAATAATCGGCAAGAAACGCATTAATAGACAGTGTACAGAGCACATTAAGAGACCTGGAAAAAGCATCATCATGGGAGCAGAGGTATTCTTCACAGCTTCTCGAATTCTTTCACTCACAACACCTATAAGCAACACTGTGATTAATATCTGGAGACCAGATCCATAATTACAGATGAACATTAGTTAAGAGCCATTTTGTGGGACTAATGTCCTTGAATGAACTATTATGCAAGAATCCTACAGTATAGCAAATTTGCAGTATGATTATGTGAACAATTATGGTTAAGGTTACCTACATTGTCTTAAAACACTTCACCCACTCAAATCTATGACTAGAATGCCAATCGTATGAGCATAAGTTTTCAGAAAGCAACAACAATCAACAGAAAACGTCACAGATGATTGAGAAATGGAAACATGACGTACCTGAAACACCCTTAGATTCAGATGTCTTTGACTCCCTTTGAACATAGACACAGCCAAGGCATTTGCTGGCGCAAAAGAAAAACAACAGCTAAACTTAAGAAATATAGAGCATGAAACAGGTTCGGGGATAAAAATTGGTTTTCCCCCAAGATTTTAAAATAAACCTTAAATAAAAGTTTGGCTTCAGGAAAAGATAATCATAATATTAAATCCATTCAAAATGAACGAACCTGATAATACCAACTAGAGGAAGTTTAGCCACTGATCTCTTCAGCCAAAACAAGAAAAAGAAGAAAAATCGAGGATCAGAAAAGGCAGACATAAAGATGAACTATAATGTAAATTCATATTGGCCCAGACCAAAATCTATCACACATTGTCAACAAAGCTACTTGTCCCTCATTCTAGACATAAAGATGATAATTAAGATAACTTGTGTTTGAACAAACCTTAGCAACAAAGCTTGGAAAGGAAGAAGACATATGATACAAAATATCCAAATATGATACATGGTTGCTGATAATAGCTCCAGGTCTTTCAGACTCTTGAGACTTCTCTTGCCCCTCATTCTAGACATCAAACATGAGAAAATAGCAAATACCAATGAACACAAGAACAAACTCAAAGATGAAGAGATTAAGATATATATGAACTAAAACATACAAGAAAGTAGAACAGAACAATGGCCGAGTCCGAACTTGTAACAGATAGCAGAAATTAAAGCGCACCTCGTCAGTTGACTTGTCCCCATTAGGCGGGATACGATAAACTTCCGAAATCCAATAAAACCCTAACACGAATAACACGGCTCTAGACAGAAATCTTCCGGTCCAAACAATCACAGACCTCCTCCATCCAACCATATGCGCGTAATCCTCCTGCTCATCTGTCTCCCTATTCGGATCGTGAAATAACGTACAAACTCTGCAAATCGTGTAATAGAGAACCAGCAAACTCATCCCAATAACCACCCGTATGGGAACGATTGTAAGGAGAGCCATTGCGAGCAGCACTTTCTCCATCCATGGAAGCTCTCCTCGCCCCATGGTGCCGTAAACGTCGCGTCGGACAAAGGGAGCATATTTCTGGTGGAGATCGTCGGAGACCTGGTCGGCGACGGCGGCAGAGTCGGAGTTTAAGAGTGGGCGATCGTCTTTGGCAGAGGATTCGTCGGATGCGTTGGATTGGGGCGGGTCGAACCTTAATTGCTGGAGCTCAGACGCCATTTCCCTCCCTCCACGAACGCCAAAATCGAATCGATAAAGCTTTCCTTTGCTTTGCTAAAGCTCCTCCCGAGCTTCCAGACTAAGATCGCGTTGTCACGATCACGACAATTTTCTTTTTCGTCATTCGTTCTATTTCTTTTTTATTTTATATTTTAAATAAATAATTAACAAAAAAAACAAGATTTAAACGAAAAAAACATTAGATTAGATTTGCGTATTTTTAACCTCAATTACTATATTAGTTTTTTTTTTTTTTGCTTTCGATTGCGATGTGTTGATTATCTCATTAAATAAAAAATTATTTTAATTTTAAAAAACTCATATTTTCTTTTTTTATTTTATCTACACCTTTTATTAATAACCAAATAATTACTACCTCAAGATGTGGTGTATCAAGATAAATAAATATATATTTGAACTTTAACAATAAAATTAGTAAATTTACGGATATTATTTTGTTCTTTCTCCAATCTTTTTAAAGTTAGTTTTGGAAGTTTGTTTGGTTCTTAATTTTTATTTATTTATTTTGTCTATTTGAATTATACAAATGCTCTTGAAAATTTGAGTTTTAAATATTTATGTGTACTATAAACTTAGATTTTAAAATGTGTATAATAAATACTCAATTTTGTATCAAATAATTTAGTTAAATTTTCAGTTTTGTATCTAAAAAGATATTTGACTTATTTAATAGTTTTATTTATTTATTAAAATATAATATTGGATCCTTTATGCTTAAAAATAAAAAATTAAAAGTTTATAATAATGCAGATATAAGATTTAAATTTATATAGAATCAGGTAGACTAATTTTAAAAGTTTCGAATAAAGTAATAAATATAGAATTAAATATCCAAATTGTGAAGCTTAAGTGGTAATTTAAAAAATAATTTATAATTATAATTTACAACCAATGAACGGTGTACAACGCGAGGAATCGTGAATCGTGATCTTACTGGACAACCTTTATTTAATTGGTATAATAAACATTTTTAAAATCACGTGCCTACTGTCAAGAGCTTCAATTTGGTGCGGAAACATCCACCCTTAAACTGTGTGGCCTAACGCTGTTCTAGCCGTACGATTGTAATCGTGCCGATCGCAAATTGGTATTTCTTTTAGTACAAGATTCAATTATTTGCCCCCAATTAGAATGTCAAGTTAATTATTAATTACTAATTTCGTTGAGTTAAACTCTTGTTAAATTGATATTTGCACTAGAGAGAATAATGCTTTTAACATTAGGGACATTAAATTTCATATCAACATGTCCATGTCATTTCCATTGAATTGATGTGTTTTTATTGTTTATTCATAAAAGATAATTTATCAATTAAGATTTATGAATATTTTCAAATACAGTAAAACCAACTAAAATATTTACAAAATATACCAAAAATTAATATTTAATTGATAGAATCCTATCAATTTTTATTCATTAAATTGATACTCTATCAATGTCTATCCGTTAAACTTATATAATTATATATCCAATGGTTATTGAAAGATGGTCATATTGTGACGATCTTATTAAATAATTTTCTATCCGTTAAATTGTAATTGTTTATAATGCAAATGGCTACAATAAATTATTTATAGAAAATTTTATCTAGATAATGCAAAATTCTAAATTATATATCCAAATGATGACTATAGTTCATAGAACTGTCATCTACATTCTGCTATGGTTTGAAAGACAAGCTAGAAAATTATGGGTGTTTTTTCATTTGCTCCACAATTTTTTAGTTTCGGGGTAGTGTAGGTCAAGAACTATTTAGGGAAGGTTTTCGAAACTAATTTTAAGAACCACATTCCAAAGTGTAAACAGCAAAAAAGTGGTTTTGGAATGCCAAAGTAGATTTAAATAATTTCAAATAACTCCTAAATAAGCATAGAAAGCTAAATCCACACCCCATTCAATAAAACAGACTGAGAGAGAAGAAGATATCTAGTTTGCAAAACATATTTCTGTCTACTAGTAGTCTGGTGTTTGTGACAGTATATAATATAATTTATTGGAGAACTGAAAATCTCAGCAGAATATCCCATGTAAGAAGTTGAAAATGAACAAAAACTGAGGGAATCCCCAAATTTCAGCAAAATTCAAAGAATGAAAAGAGGAAAGATCATGGAATGTGAACTTTGAAGTGAAAGAAACCAGAATGAAGAGGCAAAAAATCCATGGATGCCAATGAAGTTGTTCATGTTGAGAAAACCCAATGGCAAGACACTTATTGAAAGCATATGCAGTGGGTTGAATAGTAAAAGTTGTTGGGTTTGGGTTGGATTAGGATGAATATAATCTCTTAAATTGATTTGGACTTGTACAAAACTAATCCATCATCTAACAAGAATAATTTGATTCAAAGAAATTGACAAATGGAACCATCGAAGTAGATTCAAACAAATCGTATAACTCAATCTAAACATGAACGCCCCGGTAGGCGATGACAGTTTCAGAAATTTTGTTGATGGGGGCTTTATAGTTTAGTAAAAATAATTGAAAAAAAATGTAAGAAGTGCGGTTTGAACCTAGGTATAAAGGGGGCTAAGAGACAACTTTATTACTAGACTAGCTTTTGGTATTGGTACCTTTTTAGTTTTATATATATATATTATATAAACAGCATAAAGTTGGAGGGAGATTCAAGCCTATACTAAATCCGTCAATGCCGGTAGGTGACTATACTGAATACTGCACAGGGAAACAACAGAATCTCATAAGAGAGTCTACACTGAATAAAATTGACAGCTACCACCGTAATAAATTGAAGAGAATAGGAACTTATGGTCAAGGATTGTAATGGCAATGGTTGTAAAACCAATGGACTGAACTATAACAAGCTTCAAGCTAATAATGTGAGAAAACTAACATTGACAGGGGAGAGAGGATTTTAGGGTGTGGAGTCTCGACCCTTTGGAGGGATTCTTATGCAACTCTATTTTTTTAGAACTAAAACTTTGGACTGCCTGGTGAAAAAGATGACCTCGTTACTTGGTCTGTTTTGTTGTATTATTCTTTATCGAAAGACGGAGGAAGACTTACATCGCATTGTATATATGCGACATCGAAAAACCATGCAGAGCAAGTTCTTTTAGACTTTTGGTTTTTTGCTAGCATGTCATAAGAGCATCAGTGATGCAATCGGGAAGTTCCATTTTCATCCGCCCTTTCATAAGAGGTCGATTTTTATGGCTCGCTGGGGTTTGCAGCATTTTGTGGGATAAGCGGGTGATTAGAGGGTTGGAAAGGGATCCTTCGAAGAGTGGTTGGTCACTGATTAAATTTCATGTTTTTCTTTAGACTTCTAGGATTCGATTTTTGTGTTGAAAGCTATTTCAGGCGATCTTATACTCTATTTCCCATAGTTGAAGCTCCTTCTTAGCCTGTATCATTTTTGTGTTGTTTATTCTTTCAAATGTGGGAGATGACTAACAATAATCATTATTATATATTGATAGTTCAGAATCAAAATTCCTATGTTATGCTTATTTTCCTTGCGATGTATTGTGTGTGACTGTTCAATGAAGGTTCTCAAATGAACAGAAAATTTAGCCTAGTAAAATTGAAAGCTATTTCAGCATGATATCCAATTCTTATGAGTGCTAATCAATGCCGAGAGAAGCCCAGCACAAGAAATTAGAAGAGGACCTGAAAACCGGCCGTTCCCATCACGAACGTCCGCCACCGCCATGAATCCATCGGCAAAATCTTGAACAATTGAAAGCTTCTTCATCAACATCTTCGCACGCAACTTCTTCATCTTCTCTTCTTCTTCCCGATGCCCAATTCCCCTGTTGACAGCAATCTCAATACTCGCTTTCAAACACGCCTCATCTTCAAGAATCCGATTCAAATCTCTAAATTTCAACGAAATGCTCCCAATATACCCGATTAATTCCGCCCACGCACTGATCTTCTGCAACCGACTCGAGTGTCGTTTGTCAATCAAACCAGATTTAGCTAACCAAATGAACTGTTCGACAAAGTAATAAAACCCTTCTCCGCCATACGCAAGGAGAGCGAGCAGAAGTTCTTGGTTAGATTCGAAATGCGAATTTCTTAAGGCGTTGAGATCCTGGATGAACTTTCCGAGACGGAAGGCCTTGCGGCTGACGCCGACGCTGGACTCAAAGCTCCTGAGACGGTGAGTGAGAGGATGGGATTCGGAGATAGCGGAAGAGGAGAGGATGATCTTGGTGGTGTACCTGGAGATTTTCAAGAGCTTATCGACACCGTCTCTCTTTGCGAGGTAAGCTTCGAGATGATTGAAGAAATCTCTTTGTTTCTCGGTGGACGACGGTGGAGCTTTGGAAGGCATGGTGGTGGTAGCGACGGAGAGAAAGGAGGCGGGGAATTTTCAGTTTCTCCCAAATTGACCGGAGACTGGAGATTAGTTCGACAAAGAGTATTGAGAGCGAGACATAATAAAATTGCATATGGTTACTGAAACGACAGCGTTTTGGGGTTTGTGAATCTGGTATAGTTATGCGTGCCATGTGATTCGGCAAGATGACGGGGAGGAAGTAAGAGAAAAATAAAGATACTAAAATAAAAAGAGAATTTGCAAAAGTTTAATTAAATAAAACAACTATTCCCCCAAAACATTAAATGTTTTAATTTATTTTTAATTAAAAACATTCTAAAGGTTTATTTTTAATTCATTTTGGTATCAAAAGTTAGAAGCTTTAACCTCTGTATATATGATCTTAAATCGTGAATAATAAGTATCTAAATAATCAAATTTATGTCTAAAAAATTTATAAAATTTCAAGTTTATATCTAATAGATCCTCGAATATACTTATTTATATACATTTAAAGATGTTAAAAATGAATTTAGAAAATTAAAAGTTTTACAAAAATTTACAAAGACGAATTTAGAGTTTGAACAAAGAAGTGTGTTATTCTCACAAAGTACTAACAAATTTTCATCGGGATGTAGAATTGTAAGAAAAAAGTAGAGTTAATCAATAAATGTACAAAACTAATCTTAAGCATGCCATAGGTTGATGATAAAATTTGAACCTACGACATCTTAGGTATATAGTATAAAATGTGTATTGTCAATCAAAAAGAAAAGTTGACCATGTCGCTACTTTATGTCAATACAAATAGACGAAAAATACTAGGGTGACATCCTAAGTAGTCATATGATAAATTTTTTCTTTTTTAAAAAAGATTAGACCATTTGTGATCGAAGGATATGCACAAAAATAGATGTAACCTAAACCCAAGTAAGTAACCTATAACCAATAATCAGAATTCAAAACTACCTTGCACAGTTGGAATATTTTAACCACAAAATAGGCAAGACTGAATCTTGAATTTAATTCGAACATAATCTGGTTCAAAATGCTCGTCAACCTTCCCACGTGAGAAAAAATTGTGTGGTCTGCAAGCTAGAAAAAATAGTGTTCAAGAAGACAACCCATGCGCAGTCAACTTGAATCAATAGCCAAGAGATGCAAAGACAAAGCTTTCTTGTCTTTTATTACGTTGTCAAATGCATTTATTAAAAGCGTGTGGTCGAACATGGAGCTTGTCGGGCTCTCCCATTAACACAACCAACCAGCTCTCATGGCCCCCCACCCCGCCACAATTCCAATCCTAATCCATTTTCAGTTCCATCCAAAGGCAATGCAAGCAAATTGAAGAATTGAATTGAATTGAAACAGAATTTGGATAAGGAAACACAAAGCAACATGTGTTCATTTCACTGTCCAATCCCTTCTCATCATATGTTACATCTATCTACATAGTAATTGCTGACTTGAAACATTTTGGAAATTTGGGAATCCCTAAAATCATGCCTTGTAATGTAATATAACAACAAACTAGGAAAAATCATTGCCTGAAATGAAGTGAATGAAGCTCCCTCCCTCAAAGACAGACACTGTATAAAGTAAAGTTTTTAACTTATAATATTGAATGGAATGAGCCATGCCATGACATTTCCAGATAGACCATGAATCAATTGAAAGAGGGTTTCTTACTTTTGTTATGTTTGTAGACCATTTCTTCTTCCGTTTAGCTTCGAGCCTTACTGCTACCAAGTGTGAGCTCTAAATCCTCCAATCCGACGTCGTGGATTTTCTCCCCTTCCCAAGGCTTAACCTTGTAGCCCAAGAACTCGAATTCGTTTCCTCTTCCATTTTCTTTGATGAAACCACCGTGCAGAACATGCTGGTCAGCAGTTTTCACAAGGTTGAAAGTGGGAGATGTTGGCATTGTCGATGCAGAAGGCGCATAGGCACGGAGAAGTGCCCATTGATTGGAATCATTGGTAGATGATTCAGATTCGTCACATTTGTGGATCGGGGCAGGAGTATGGAGCTGAGGGCGAGTCGGGCTAGCTGGAGCAGATACTGCAAAGAAACGGTAATTCAAGGAGGACAAGGATTCTTTAGCATTGACTTCCCAATTAGGGAATGGTTGTGGAGTCCTTGAGGCTGGGGATGAAAGGGGAGGGGTCACAGGAGCACTGTTTGAGATTCTGAGAGAAGGAAGCGAAATGGGAATCGCTTGGCGAAGATAAGGAATGAGATTCGACGGATTGTTGGCGTCGTAACGGGACGGGCTTGGGAAGGAGGAGGAGGAGGGACTAACCTGGTAGGATCCCATAGGACTGGGGAAAGAAGAAGACAATGGGCTTGGATTTTGGGAAGAATAAGGGGTGATTTTGGTTGAAGTGCCAACAATATCAATTGGGGGTGGCTTGCATCCCTGAAACAAACAAAGCACAAAAGCATATATCATTTCATTTCTAGGGCACAACCAAAGCAGATTTGATCAAAGATTAATACATTAAGCTCCTCAGCTCAATTTATTTCACAATTTTCCAACTAAACTTAAGTCGATTACAAAATGAAATGAGCCGATCGACTTTCCAGATCGATCCCAGTTGTGAAGAACAGATCAAACTTAAACCCAACAGAGAAACAACCAGTACATTAATCATTGCATTCAGATCTACTACGGCATTTGAAATTCAACAATTCAATTAGCAAGAGAGAGAAAAAAAAAGCGAGTAAGGAAAATCAATTGAAAAGAGCGAAAGCGGAAACTTACCTTCCGATAAGTGGTTCCGTCATCTTCAACAGTCCAACCAGCTTCAGCACAGAGGGCTTTAAGGACCTCGTTATTGTCACAGTGTTTAGGCAAATTGAAGTTACCCTGAGCTCTAAGGCCGGAGTAAATCTTAGCCGCGATGGCTCTCCTCCGGCGCTCTCTGGTCCGATTATTCTCCCGTTCCCTCCAAGAAGGCTTCCGGCGGCAATTGGAGGCAGAAGTGGCGCCGTCGGAGGTCATATTCCGGCGAGAATAAGGAGGGGAGAGTGGGGGGTTTGGGTGTTAAAGTAGAGGGAAGAAGAAATGGAGAATTTTCGGAGTGGGAAAAGAAGATAAAGAAGAAGAAGACGAGGACTACGGTTTGATTGTGTTTGTTCTTTGACTTTGGGGCCCGCGTCATTGAAATCGGTGGGGCCTCGGATCCGACGGTGAGACTGCACGTTACATTTCCACTAACACGCCTCATCACCTATATCTTAAAATATAATAGTTTGTATTTTTTTAAAAAAATTATAATAACGTGCGATTGAAACGTACGGTCTTAATTTGAAAAAAATATAGTATTGATGGTAATTAATTGAAAACTACGTAATAGTGTTAGTATGGTAAAAAGGTGGTTATTATAGTATTTTACCTCGAACATGCCTTTAGATCTTAGTCCCTTAGTTTGGTCCATGGATTTGGAATTAGGGGGTTTGGCATTTGAAGCCCAAACCCATGTTTGGACAATGAAAATAAAATTACTAGGATTAAAATTCCAAACCCATGAGTTTGGAATATGTTTTTTTTTAATTTACAAAATGTCATAAGTTTTAGAAAAAAATTTACTTCAACTTTTTATCAATTATCATTGGTGACCGTTGGCAACAAACGTTGGCTGACTTCACGATCAACCATTGATAATTGGTAACAAACATTGGGTGTCATTTCCGAAAACTTCGTCGGCGAAATTTCGACCACCAACACAACCATTGCCAACCTTGAAAAAATTAATAAAACGAATTTTTTAAAAACTTTTTTTCTGAGTCATTCCAAATACGTCCTTGATTTAATCTCAATAGTATCTTTTAAAATACATTTTCTCATTCTTCTATTGTTATTGAATATTAAAATTTATTGTTTTTACATTATTGTCATGAAAGCCAATAGAATAAAGAAATTAAATTAGTGGTACAAAATATGAAAAATAATCAATTATAAAATTGATACATTATAAAATTTAGAATATATAATTCACAAAAAAAAAACTAATAAACAGACTCACTCCAAGCACAGACATCAAAAACTCAGAATTCCAAATCATGCACCCAAACACAGACATTTGTAATTTACAGACATCAGAACCCCATCAGAAAAAATTCATAGGCATCTAATTTCCAGGCATTTGATTCCAAACCTGCGCACCAAACGTCCCCTTATTGTTTTAAAATTTATAATTCCTATAGTTCGATTAAATCTCTATACGTAACCACTGTCCTAAAGACTACATACAAGTTTTTTAAATTCAAAAGACTACATACAAGTTTTTTAAATTCAAATCACAGTGATCAAATTCTAACCTAAGAACAAAATTTGTATATATAAACTTTGGGTTTGTTAATTAGAACGTTAAACTAATAATAACTTATTGATTTATACCTTTCATTGAATTTTAAGATTATCTTTGCAAATAGTTCATACATCCATTCCAATTGTATGTTTTGTTAATCCAAGATTTGAAGTAATCTAGACACACACTGAGATTTTTTTTTTTTTTTTTTTTTTGCATTGATGGTTTATTTTATTAAACAAAGTGGATAAATATTTGTTTGTGGGCCTCAAATATTTTAATTTTATAATTGAAATTTAGTATGTACCTTTTTCTTGTGTATGGATGACTCATTCCCTCTTTTATACGTATGAAATTTAACCATTTGCACATGTCATTTAGATGGTCGTGTCATAGTCCCTAGTCATCTCTATCAAATCTTTCTTTTGTTCTCATTTTTTTTTTTTTTTGTAAGTGTTGAATTTTTATGGAAAAAAAATTGAAGATCACAATATATTACAAGTGTTTTTTTTCATTTTTCTCAATCACTTTGAAAAAGTTTTTTATCGTGATGGAAATGACCATTGCATTAAATAGACTTTGTCATTCTTAACACAATACATCATACAATGTGATAGTACACTATGATGAGAAAGAATGGAACATCCATGCCAAAAAAGAATCAAGTTTTGTTTGAATTTAATCCTTAAATTTCTTTTAACATTAATTTTTAGTTAAATACTTATTTGGGGTGTTAATCAATTTTTCAATCGGGCGGCAATTGAAGGCAGAAGTGGCACCGGCGATCAGCATGGGGAGAGTGGGTATGTCGGAAAATGGGAAGAAGGGAAGGGGGTTTTGGTGTTAAAGTAGAGGGAAGGAACAGAGAGTTCAAGTGTTAAAAGAACATAAAGAATAAGAAGAAGAGGAAGACGACTCGGTTTGATGGGTTCTTGTTCTTTGATTTTGGGGCCCGCATGATTGAAATCTGTTGACCTCATCATCGAACGGCGATTATGACTACACGTCACACCACTACCAACACGTGTGATCAGTCATTTTTAAGTTTTAACCCGATTTATATCTAAATAACAGGAAAGATTTAGAATTTAATTGGTATTGTTTTTCAGTAGCATATGGGTAATTCCTGTCAATTATCAAAGTGACATAACCCAATTAACAAAATATCAAATACAAGTCTTAACACTTCATCTTTATCATTCAATTAATTTATTGTTTATTCAATAATCTATACATTTAAAAATAATAGTAATAACTACAAAACGTGTAAATCCGAAGTGGATAAGAACACACTGTTACTATTTTAAAAGTTGATGGTTCGGTCACATGAAGAATCAAATTCTATAGTTCTCAACATTAAAGTGTTACATTAACTGTGTCCAGTCATGGATAAAATCTGTTTTCTTTTTACCATCCCCAACACAAGCAGAGAAGAAAAACACGAAAAGCAATAAAAACCCATCAAGTCATAACATGAAAGAGAGAGCAACATTTTCTGATGGGGAAATATGAGAGAGAGAGAGATTCAGATTTTTTTTATTCAGCACCCATGTGCAAAACCAACTCCATGCAAAGACGTGAAGGAAAAAACTGTGTAAAAACTTCACTACCATGAGCTGTTCACAAGTTAAGATGGGGAAGTGAGGGGCTAATGAGGGGGTCCCTCTATGGGGAGCACGTACATTCGTTCAGGCTCATGCCAATCAATAATAATCTAGCAAAGGATCAAAGTATGTGGCCGCACCTTATGACTTTGGAAAATGATAAATTACTCAAAAAACCCTTAGTAGAGGGCGAGTAGCTGACCTTACATTGAAACTATAGCATGGCTATGTCCTAGTGAAGTATTGTGATTCCTGGAAGTGAAGAGGTTCGTTCCCCCAAGAAAGGCATTCAGGATTCATCTCTCGAGCAAAAAGTTCGATACAGCGACCAGGCTTAGGCCCCGGAACATACTCCTGCAGAAGCTCTGAATGGAAAGCAAAATGGTGGAACGGATATAAAGGGTATTGATCTAATAGATTCAGACGACTTTTAGAGAGAGGGAAAAAAGTACTGTTCCTAGTGATACCTGCAATTGGTGGCTTCCTCGAGTAATCACCAGGAATGCTAATGATGACCCGATCTTTAGGTAAGGTTTGCTCCAAAATTTTCACATCTTTAACATCCTATTCTCCCAAGTAATTTAAAGAAGTCGACATTAAGTAAAAGTTTAACAGTGTGGAACAGGTCGAATTCAATGGCATTAATCACTGGACCATAAAACAAATCTTTTAGTTATATTGTATTTGAGTTAGAAATATGGCATGGCATGTTCATTAGGCAGATGTTGGCTGAGCTGGTGCTACTTAACAAACAAGCAGGCAAACTAACAGGTATTTAATTTACATTAGCCTTCCATTCACAATTAAGTAGAAGTGCAATCCAAAGTTCACATTAAACTACTTAAAATCTAGAGAATAAATCCATTTGTGATTCAACGAAAGTACGTAAGTTACATTCGTTTTCTTCTCTTGGTGGGCACAGCAGACAAAGATGCTAGGTCAAGTTATTTCCTTAATCAATTCAGATTTTTTTTTTTTTAATCAGCTAGTGGCTTGATACCTCACCATAACAATAGCCCAAGAGAAGGCATTCATACGGCCTGTGATGAAAGAGATCTAGATCACTTATCAATGAAGCATCTGCCTTGACCTGTAATATGCAGGTATGTAAAGGTTAGAACAACTTGGGGGAGAGATGGGGAAGGAGAGAGAGGCAAAGAAGAGAAAAACGGACCTTCAACCAGTAATAAGTGGAAATATGTATGACTCCCCATGCAGGAAACAATTCCGAATCAATAAAACAATGGAACTTTTCTCTGTTTGTCACCCACAAGGCGACAAGTGCCCCTTTGCTATGAGACAGTTTCTTAATAGGCAGAGCTAAGAAATATCGGTTTGGCAATGTAGGATACCTATTATGATTAAATAGGAAAAATTAATTGTCCAAACGGACACACATATTAAACAATAGTGCAAAAAGGCACAACAAAACCGATGATGAATGGCAATAATGTGGTTGTAACAACAAACAAATAAGGGAAGTGAAAGGACAGTAAATTTGTTTATCCAATTAGATATTCCAGCACTATTGACAACTCAATATTTTTAGTAAGATATTAACTAGAGATTATAAACTTCAAACAAACAAACAAACTCAAGAACCCACAGGTGACATTCTTCCACATAAGTACATCTGAAATCATATGTAACTGTAATTCGATCGCCAAGTGCATCTTTACACTTCAATACTCTAAATGCATATGAAGCCTTAAATCATTTGAAAAACACTGGGTGACTATAAATGATATGCAAATGAATATGCTATAGCATACTTTGATTTTTGTTGAGCGCTTCCATTTTCCCACGGTGGATCAATCAGAATGAGACTGAAGCCAGAGCTAGCTTTAGCTGAACAGCAACCAAAAACACAATCAGACATTTCCAATGAGAAGATAACACAAAGTTCCATGAGTGTGTGTGTACATAACTATTATTCCTAAGCCTTAAGCCGCACAAGTAGTTCCTCTACATAAATCCTAAATTTAAAATGGGAAAATGATGATATCTGATGGCAAAAAAGGGAGAGAGCGATAGCATCGTAATAGAAAAAGGGACAGAAGATTTAACTGACGAAAACCACGTGTTTTTTTTTTTTTTTTTTTTTGGCAAAGGAAACAACTCTTTATTAATATTGATAAATAGACGAAAACCACATGTTTAAAACAGAAGGACCTCAACCACTCCCCTTTTACTGGACCTTCTTTTGTGCACTCCTTATTCTTTCATTTATCTCAATGGTTTCTTATTTATTTTCTTTTTAAATAAACTTGTGATCGTAAGTTAACTAAAGATCAACTGAATTTTTTTTCCTCTTTTTAATTTGTCAACTCAGTAACTTTTTTTTATAAGATTTATTATCAACTAAGTAAAAGAGCTGATACCCTTACTATAATAAATTGCATAAATGAATTGCTTAATCATTTGGAAATTAGACATGAAACTACAAGTCTAAAACATGAAGACGTGCGAACCTTACCAGGAATAAGGTTGTGAACCTGCCTCAAATCAGACTTGTACATGGAAACAATAGAAACAGTTTCATGTAAGACAAACTTAGAACTAAACCTAAAAAATCTTAGCATCTGAAATTATCTCAAATGAAAGAAGTACAAGACAGTGCTCATTTGACATCTGAAAACATTCGGAGGTTCTTTATGAAAAAAATGATTAGTTTGATTGGAAGAGAAGGTCAGATCAACTTGCAACACCAACAAACAAAAAACAGCAACAATATAGTTTGGATAACCAGTAACACTTCTCAAGAACATCATAAGGAAAATGGAAAACCTCCATTACTAAATGGCCCCAAAAATCAAAGATGGAAAAAATATCGACAAGGTCACCACCATACCATGTAGAAACAACTTGCACGAGGTAATATATATTGATGATCAAGAAATTCAGCTTCCACCTCATCGGATGTCTCATTAACAACCAGGTTATTGAATAAAGGAACCACTCTGTCCTTGAAAGAGGATCCTGAAGAAGAAGGGGAGCAAATAAATTGTCGGAAATTTACAAACACCACTAAGAAGGAAGTGGGTGTAGCCAAAAACAATGGAAGATTAGTTTGTCAAAGGTATTTTCTCCCTTGAAATAAACTTTTGGATACACATCCAACGTAAATGAAGACTGATCAAAACATAAAAATAACTAAGATAACCAGGTAAGTGAAGACTGATCAAGACAAGCACATGAAGAAGAAGAGTGGCTAAGCTAAACTGTGTGTTGGAAGTAGATGAAAAAAAATTATGTCCTAACAAAAAGTGTAATGCCAAATGTAAGAGAAAAAGTTATATGAATGTAAATTCCCTTCCCATTAATTGACCAACCTCCAACTTCACTCGAATGATCATACTCGGGGAGTTTCAGAGTTATCTCATATAGAGGCGCTTGCCAAATCCGTCCGTGTTCAATCAATAATTGATGATCACTGGGCAAATCAAATAATTTTCTTCCCTCTGAAGAACCAAACTCACGGTTCAAACTCCTCATTACACTCAACAGATCAGTAGCTTGCAATAACGACTCGTGCGCCTTTAGTAACAAAGGCTTCGCCACCTGCAGCAAGTGAACACCACAAAACATTTACCAATGCGGAAACATTGATAATTATCTTACCACAATCAGTTACAATGCCAGCACCAACAACGACTCGGTATAATGAAATCAAATTACGAACATAGAAACCTGGTGGCGTTGATCAGCGGCACGTTCTTTCTCATTTAAACATCCAAGTTTCTTCTCCTTCCTCTTTCTCTTCTTTCCATGCGATAAACAATCCTTGTTCTCTAATCCCTTCATTTCATAGTCGAAGAATCGGGAGTAATAACCAGCGGGAGAAACCCTAAACCGTGAGTACGAACGATTCAAAACACGAACTGGGTCAACGAAAATGAAATTCGAATCCACGAAACGATAAATTCCAGACTCCAAGAATACAGAGAGTTCATTCCTCGCTAAGCAGCCATCCTCCATTTTCACAATCTCTAAAGAGAGTCTTCCTGCGATATGGGCGTACCCACCGTCGACGAACCGAACCGGGTGAATCAACCGGTCGAGCAGCAAGGCGACCTCGCCATGGCCCAACCGGATCCACATATGTACGGAACGGAAAAGGGAACGTTCTGGAATGACCTGGAATGGTTCAAGGATATTCCCCGCGCTATGGATGACACGTCATCATATTTTATATGACTTTTTGCGTTTTAAAGTTCATTTTTCATCTTTAATTTATTATTATTTGATATTTGGGAAAAGTACGGATATAGCCGGTTGTCGGTCAGTTATGACCAAACATCGTGAGGGCTCTCCGTGGTTATTTTGGTACTTTGGTTTGTTTGGGTTTGCGTTGCCTCGACGCCTTAAACCAACTTTTACGATTTTACCCTTACCCGCTTGGGTTTAGCATTGTGTGGAATACCGACTTTTTTTTTTTTTGGGTTGAAACATTCGTATTTTTCTCTTTTAGAAAAATAAAATAAATCGACAAAGCACTTCGTAATTGAGAGATTTTATTAATATGAAATTTTGTTAGAAGATGGTTAGTTAGTTATTATAATAATTTATGTTTAAAATGTACATCAATTTAATTTAAACCGTAATATTATGTATTTGATGTGTAAATTATTTTACTTTAATCAAAAAATAAAAAATATTGCTGCAGTGATGATGTAAGATCAATAAAACTGTAACAAATAAATGTTTTAAAATAATATTAACCGTAGTTAATCGTAAACTACAAAATAGTATTTTGTTGTAGCAAATTATGCAGTTATTGTAGTATTGGATAGTTTTTACCCAAATAGCCCCTAAAATTTTAGTATAAATATGTGTTTTCACTCTTTTAAGTCACAACGATAGTTTCGAACCAAAAGTCCCCTGACAAGACATGAGACTCGCTAACATCTTCTATTTTCTTCCTACTTTCACATATTTGTTACATTTGTTATTTTAAGAGCAATTTATCGAACGAAAATATGTTGAGCTTTAGTGCATGCTAATTTAAGTTACACGATGTTTGAGATATTAAAAAAAGTTGTTGCACCGATGGTTGATATAATTAAATATAACACATATTGTATAGTGGTTGAATCTCGTTAAATGATGGTTATATACATGCTTCGGCCTAATTTGTTGATGAACTTTGTTATTTTCTAATATTTACACAAAATTCCTTTATTATTTGTAATTCGTTGAACATAAAGTTTATTGTTCTGGCAACAACAATCATTAAAAATAAATTTTAACTTACTCTCTTCTCACAATTATCTTTATTACTCTTCTTGTTTCATTGAAATTCAATTATACTCTTTTTTTTTTTTCATATATATAGAAAAAACCGAAGTATTGTTAACGTTGGAAATATCATCAAATACGAAACCAAATCAACTGTCAAAACAGTAAGCTTTTCCATGTCTTTCATTCCCACGCCGAAAACAATCTCTAACAATTTTCTTACTTTTGTATATATTAATCATCGAATGAAACAAATTTTGAATATCTATTTCGATATGACAAAGATCTTTTAGTCTTTATTAATAGTGTTGATCATCTATAACGATATCTATTTTTTCTTTTTAAGTTAGCGTCTTTAAAATATCAATTTCAAGACAAGTAAAAAAATATACCTACACGAAAAAAGGTATACGTAAACTTTCTCAATTTTACACGTTTAAGCTTATGAAAATTTATTTATGAATATTTTTAGTGCTTATATGTCCTTGTAATCACAACTAATTAAAAAAGTTGCAAAATATGAACAAATTTTCATTTTATTTATGTAAAAAAACATTTCATAAAATTTGAAATGTAATTCTCAAATTTGCTATTATTGAAGAAATCATTTTAAAAAAAAACAAAACTTAAAAATAATTTATGTAATTTGGGTGGATAAAAGTAAAAACAAATAGCGTTGCGTGGCACTAGAGACGTGCTGCTTTTCCCTTCCTCGGGAACGGGCGGGAAGAGCAGGACTATATAAAGTGGAAATTACTAAAGTGGGCAATAACGGGCTGGGCGGGCAAAGGGTCCACCACCGGAGGGCAACTCTGCAGTGACTGAGCTAAGGGCGATGACGAAGCTCATCTTGAATCAACTCCTTCACTTTGACCACCATTACTAAATTCACTCAAAACAACTCTTAACTCTGTGCGCAATGCAACGGGGTTTAGCATAACCATGGTTGGGTTTCCACAGCCATTGCTTACGCTATAAATACCCCTCTCTCCCTCACTTTTCGGACTACAGAAGCGATTTAGCAAAGGAAAACGGTAGACTTTCTGCGACTCGCATCTTCTGCTCTCTGCTCGACGATCTTCACGGTTAGAATTTTCTGTTCCGCCCCCATTTAAGGAATGATTGTATTATTACCTGCAATTCTCTCGATTCTTTACTTGATTTTCTGATTTTGCTTGATTCTTCGTTGCATTTCGTGTTTGGATGGTGATGATTGAAGGATCGGGGGAAATGAAGAGTTTATTTCTCGTAGTTGAGTGATGGGTTTGTTTCCTTTCTGCCTGTAAGATCGAAATTACGTAATGTTTATGTGGGTGAGATCGTTGATTGAGTGAAAGGAAGAGTTTCTTTCTTGTTGTTGAGTGATGGGTTCGTTTCCTTTCTGCCCGTAGAATCGGAATTATATAATGTTTATGTGGATGATATCATTGATCGGCTAATTCGTCGATGAGTTTTGAACGATACCTGATCTGGGTTTCATGTATGAACTGTTGCCATATCCAGGTTTCCGGTTGGTTAATACGGGATTGAATTTTCCAGTACTATGGTTTCCATACGAAGGGTGTTGGGTTTTTCTTGTTTTCTTGTGGAATTTTCTGTTATACTGAGTTGTGTCATGAAGGAGTTGGCCTTCATGTTGTCATCCACCTTCATCAAGTGTTGGATCTTGGATGGGAACGTTGATATTAGTTATTATGTGTTATTTTTCTCATCTTGGAGCTTGTTGCAGCTATTTTTTAAAATTGACAGAGCGATATTTGGACCTTGTTTCTCTTTCTCTTGTTTCTTTATTTATTGGTGAAACAATATATGTCTTGTTTGGATTTGAATTTGGAGGGTGAAATTCAATGTTTGATCATTTGTGCATCATCATTTAGTTACTTTTTTCATGTAAACTCATATTCAATATACCAGTGTGGCTTGATCATTTGTGCATCATCATTTAGTTACTTTTTCACGTAAACTCATATTCAATATTGGATTAATTTGCTTCGAAGTTTACTTGTGTTTCTTTTTATGATAGTCTTCTGGAGCAGCTCTAGACAAAATTAGACCATATTTTTGTCTTCTCCTTGGTATTGGTTACCATGACTCCTTCACCAGTCACCTCTCTGGCTATGGCTATGCTTGATTTATTTTCGTCTGACGAGGAGACTTTTTTAGCATTAAAGAGAATATCGAGGGGGGGCCCTTTTCCAGCAAATGTTTATGATATAAATCCTTACCAGTGTAGACCTGAAAATTTACCAGGTACTTCTTATGTTTTCCTTGTCACAACTTACAAGAATTCATGTTTTTAGATTCATGAGCTATCTTGAGAAATACAGCTTTTGGAGGACTGGATATGATGGTGTTATTCAACCGTCTATGCCTCTTGAACTGCTTTGGGTTGAACATTGTAATTTTCGGTTTATATCACATGACAACTTCAATTTTAATTCCTTCATTTTTCAAAATTGGGTCTTTCACAAATTATTGTGTCAAAGTAAAGAATATCTTTTTGGAACAAGAAACAGTGTCATAGCAAACAAGTATAAAGTTGTAGTTTAAGACGAGCTTGTTTTAATTTCAATAAAGCTTAAGGTGCTTTTTATGTGCAGATGGAGTTTGGTATTACGTTGAGTCCCATGGGAATGCCGACTCAAGTTTTAGTCCCTGGAAGCCGAAGGGTGGAGCTTGTAAGCTGTATTCAGATTCTTCTTTCACCGGCTGGAGAACAACTTATGAATATTACGAAGGCCAAGCACCTCACGAGTGTAAAACAGCCTGGGTTATGCAAAAGTACTCGATGAGTCAGACAGATCTGAGCGAAAATAGCAAGCAAAAGGTATATCCTGCAATCTATTTGCCAGAAAGTTTAAAAGCTGACATTTCCCTTTAAATTTTTTCCTACCCAACCTGCCAGTCAATTGCTTGTTTGGTTGGGCAACATGCAGGAAACGAGCTCACTTTGCAAAATCTTTCTTGGAGATGAACAATTTCAAAACCATGAAAAGACTCTGAAAATTGAATTATCTATTATTCTCAATTCAGAACCCAAGAACTTAAATCATCAGTTGGTTGTTTCAGATGGTTCCACTTCGAATAATATGGCAAATGGGTCCACAAGCAAGTCTGAGGTAGTTGTCATTGTACCCCCTGTATTTTGATATGTGCTGATAACCATGCTTCTCTTCCTAAAGTCATATGAGACTGGATTTGTATATCCATTTGGTGCTCTCTTTTATACCTGTTTTTGCTGTCATTGGAAAACCATCACTCCCATCTATTCCTTATTTACTTGGTACAGAGCTGCAAATGGTGTCTTTATTTTCTTAATGACAAATAATATTTTGTAGATGAGTGAAGATGACAAGATGGTAGAATTGGCAGTTGCAGGAAAACCTGTGGATCTTCATTTAGAAGAGATACATCCTGAGAGGGATGTAATTTCTGAAGGCGACTACTTGGAGTTGCTGGATTTACTAAATATCCCTACATCTCCATCATCGAGTTCTGAAAATTCTAGTTGCTTGACTATGTCGTCGGATGAAGGCTTTGATGTGATGGATGTACTATGTGATGCAGAACGTGACATTAACCATGACAGGGCACAAAGAGATGCTGCCTGCATCCGTTCTTCTGTGCCCTCCAGAATAAAGAAGGAGGTGGTGCATCAAGGAGCTTCAGGTTTGTCAATTTATTTTTCCTTGCATTTAATGCACTCCTATGAATCAGAATAGAAGGCAGAACAGAAGATTCTGCTACATGGTTACTGAATCATTGTGGGATATGATCTTCTTTAGTATGTATTCCAAAAATCAACAGCCGTAGAGAAAATTACACATGAGTAGTCATTGTATGTCCCAGCTACTAATATTTCTCTTGACAAGTGACCCTCAATAATAGCCTGTCACCTGCATAGTCAAGTAGTTATTTAGACGAAAAAATGTAGAACTTTCGTAAACCATAGATTCACTGTTACGAAATGTGTGCTCACTTGTTTACACGACTTCGCCTCATGTGACATGCTGGATTTCTCCTGCTTTTAAACTAATCTTCTTGTACACAGAATCTCTTGTGAGCATCAGAAGAAGCCACTTGGCAACAACAGAGAATCTCAAAACCGATTCTACAGCGTCCAGTACAGGGCGTCTAGAACCAGAGTTGAAACTTCCAAGCCAAAGTGAGAAAGAATGCTACAAATTGCAAGGAGCATCAAGTTCTGACAACAAGAAGATGGTCTCAAGTGGTCAAGAAACAGCTGTGGATGGAGGTAAGAAGAAAAAGAAGAAGGCAGTTGGGAGAATGAAGAAGATTCAGAAAAAGTATCTTTGCTTCTTTCCATTTTAGATCTCTTCTCAATCATCCTTACACTTAGCATTATCTCACACGTTTGGTATTAGCACAGGGCAGTTAAAAGTAAGTTAATGATGGGAATAGAGTAACAATGGTTAAAAGTACCCTGTTTGATTAAGTTTGTTGGTTTTGCATGTATAGTGTAAAGTTAGAACAGAGGCTCTAGAGCTGATGAGATGTCTCGTAGTTGATATGACTTCTTTCTTAGAAGACATAACCTTTTTTTTTTTTTTTCTATTAAAGTGTTTTGACTTGACTTCATTTATTAGGTTACTGAAGTCAATGTAATTGTAGAGGGCTATTCACTTTTGAGTACCCAACCCACCATTGTAATGAATTCATGGGTTTTTTTTTTTTTAATATTAACTGTTTCCCCCTGTTTTAATGCCTTTTAGAATCTTGAAATCCACTTTGATTATGTAAATTTGTGATCAACCATCTTGATGGATGTAGTATTCTGTCAAATTCACATTTGTACTCTTCAACTTATAAGAGATGAATTATAATATAAATCTTACTTTTAAACATAAGTGTAGGGGTCGTGTGGGATTGCTGTTAATTTATCAACTTATTTCACTGTGGAATCAATTTTTGTCTTCAGGAGAGGCATAGTAAATTGCTCTAATTTCTTTCTAATTTTTTAACAAATTTTAATTTAAGTTTAATAAGAAAGGAATATGTGAACATATTTGATTTGATTTTTTGTTTTTAATTTACCTTTATAAGTTTCTAGAAATAGTAACTTCTTTTAAAAATTGGTAAATAGAAGATTTAAGAACTAAACTATCGTAAATTATAATTTTCAAATAATTAGTAGTTACTTATTAAATAAGTGGAGCAATGTCATTTTAACCTAATCTTACATTCTTTAGATTTATTGTTAATAACCACAATATATATATATAAATATATATATATATATATATATAAATATATCGCAAAATTCTATAATGTTTTTTATATGGAAATTTATGCAGCAAATTGAAGAAGGCGAGCCGAGGCAACTTCATGAATGCACGGGGGGGGGGGGAATTCCAGTGGGCTGGGCCAGCCCAAATATGCCGAGGCCCATAACAGTTTCTTTTTCGTTTTTTTATTTCTTATTTTATTTTATTTTGGGGAAGTCGTTGCACGAAATTCTCTTTTTCTCTTTTTTCTTTTTTTATTTGATAGACGAATTTATTATATTTGAGCTAAAGTGTGTGTATGGGAATGTTAATATTGAATAAATATTTTGAAAATACTGTAATACAAGCATATTAATTAGCATTAATGGTTGAAAGAATGACATTGGATTCCGTTCAACAGCGTCACTTTATTTTCTCCTTTTCCACTTATCCAAAACCATATGTTAAATCATCATATATCCTACATATATATATATATATATATGTGTATGTATAATACACCCCACTGTCCTGCTCTCGCTTTTCTGTCTTTTTTTTTTGGGATTTTCTTTTGTTCCACACAAATTATTGTCCTTATATACTGTAAACAGAAACAATAAAATAACTTTTAATGATTAAATTAATCTTGTAATCGTTGTTTCCATCTCCAACTTTTTTCTATCGTTATTTTGAGTCTATACAAATACTTATGCCCGTGCCAGAGAATGCACATTATGTGGGCACGTGGATTTCAAACAAATCGTAGTGCAAAAGTTGTCTGTTTTTATTTGTTTACTTATTGCTAGCGAGTAAAACTGTTATTTAAATTCAAGGAAAATAAATAAAACAAACTATCTTAAAAGCTGACAAATAGTTTAACTTAAAAAAAATTAATAATAATAATTTACACCTGACTTTGGGATTTTATTGATTAAACCGTGAACTAGTAACTATATCAATTTGAACGTTAAACTTTTAATGGTGTATCAATATGCACTTTTCATTATATTATGTTTGGATAAATATGAGATTTATACAAAATTAATTAAACTCTAAACTTTAAAAGTGAACAATTGATTGAATTTTAAATGGTATAGGACTTACTTTGTTAGTATGATTTTAAACGTTAACGTGACCTTTTAAAACTATAGCAAGAGAGATTGATTTTATTTATTATTATTTTTAAGTTTTGAATATCATGCAAACCTTTAAAAATATTATTATTATTTTGGTTACGATACAAATTTGGTTCATACGAGTTTGACGAAATTAGGGTTTAGTCAACAATGTTTTTGTAGTTAGAAATAGTTTTTATGGTTTAGTAAATCACTCCAATAAATTCATAGGGGCTATATACAAGTGTTTTACGAAAACCATAAGATCTATTTATGAATATCAGAACACAAGATCGAGAAATTCACATAAATTAATTTCTAACATTTTTCTTTGAAATCATCGAGGCTAAATTTGTAATTAAACAGTGAAATTGATTCGAAAACAATTCTTACAAATCCGAGTATGAAAAAGTATATTTCGGAACCTTAAAAAACAAAGACATATATTGCTAAAATTTCAAAGACGACATCCCATTTAACAACGACGTTAGTTTTAGTTGAATAGTATCAAACTTTTATGTTTGTTTTCTAAAAAATTACATGTCATTATTATCACCCTAGAAAAAAAAACTCGACTTTTTTTTTTTTTTTTCAAAATCAAAAGAACTATTTTTATTTTCTAAAAGAAAAAATAAACAACTGACACAAAAGACAACATCCAACACCAACAAATTACAAGATTACATCTCGAGTCGAACACAATATAAACTACTTAGGACAACAGTCCAAATTCTACTAAGTGCTCGATTCTCTAGACTTTTACGATGACACAGTGAATAAATAAATTACAATAAAGTTAATGGAAAATAAAATAAAATAATTAGAGTTTTATTCTTATTTTTCTCAGAAAAGGAGAAATTAAATTAGAAGAATAAGGTATTTATTTGTTTGTTTGGGCAAAAAGTGTGTGATATTTGGGATGAAAAAAAAAGGAGAAAAAGGGGAAATGCATAAATAATTAAGGAAACGAGAGTTGTAATTTACATTTGTTAAGGAGTGCTGAAAGGGGCAGAAGGGCAGGGTCAGGTCAGGGCAATTATATTTATCTTTACTGCTCTGCAGGGTACAGTGACAGGTGGACAATCGAACCACCAATCATTTTATTTCTCTCTCTAACTTTATTATTTAAAAATTATAAATTTATAGGGTTATGTTTTGTCTCGTGAAGTGTGAGAAAAACCAACTGTTGGAAGTGGGTCCCATTGCCAAATCCCAATTCATAATTCCCTTTTTTTTATTTATTTTTTTTCAAATTTCAAATTCAAAACATCCCTCTCCAATTCCCATTTACTTGTTAAGAATTATGACTATAAAATTTTATTTATATTCTTGGAGGTTCTAATCAACATATTTTATTTATAATATTTGAATTTCGAGAAAATTCTTAAAAAGTTAATTTGTAACGTTGTTTTTCATTGAAATTTTATCAATGTTAATATCAAATCGATGTTTTCATATAGTTTACTGATAGCATAGGAAACTACACCATTTTGTTTGTATTGAATTTTAATGCAAAAACTTGTTACGGAGTAAACTTGTTGTCTGAGTTTGACCCAACAAAAACAAAGACAAACAAACCAGCATTTTCATGGTTACTAATAACAAATTAAATAAATTACAATGGAATGGAGCTTTAAATCCTAAACTTTAAACCTTGATTTTTAATAAAAATAAAATTAGTTTGAACTGAGCGAAAATATTTAAAATTTAATTTTATTATTTGAGATTAAATTTGAAATTCAGGCTATCTAACTTAACTGCAAAACAGTAAGATTGCTAAGAACAGACTGCCGAGTATTGCACTTTTCACGAGGAGAGCTTTTATTTTCCAAAATATCCCAAACAAAAAGAGAATTGTTTAAAATAAGAATAGTAACATTGCCTTTTAAATGTCTTAATTTGTGTCTTAAATGTTGATATCAATTTAGAAATTTAACGCAGGACAAAAAATCACCCTCTAATGCTACCTTCATCTTAATAAATAAATAGATTAATTTCAAATAAGAATGACCAAATTAAATTATATATTTTAAAAGTTCGTGATTAAAAAACAGTCAACATAAACTTGGAAAGCTGAAGACTGAAATAAAATAAAATAAGAATTTAAAAGAAAATAAAGTGTGACAGAGAAAGAGAAATTTAGACCTAAAATTATTAGTTTATTTAGGGTTAAAAATCTTTTACAGATATCTAAAATGAGACAAAAAGAAAATTATCAGCTTTTATTATTATTATTATTGTTATTTAATTTTATTTTTGGGTTCACATCACAAGCATGGAAACTTCGCTGTACGGAAGGAAGGGAATATAAATATTAAATCAATTAAGAAAAAAAATAATAAATAAGCTATTATATTTTAGGACTAGTAACGTTACTTTCACATTCATCAGGTCAGGGTCTCCTTTTACGACGCCGTTTTTAAAAGCCTTATTCCCTTCTTTTACACTTTATCATCATTACACATGCTTTTGTGAAAACATGCCTT
The DNA here is from genome assembly GCA_037974625.1 of Cucumis cinereus. Taxonomy (NCBI): domain Eukaryota; kingdom Viridiplantae; phylum Streptophyta; class Magnoliopsida; order Cucurbitales; family Cucurbitaceae; genus Cucumis; species Cucumis cinereus. Next base: position 11,275,362 of record JBBPDJ010000014.1, read on the forward strand.
CCCTTTATCCACGTCCTCTCCCACCCTTCGTTTCTCACCCTTGGATCTTTTGCGCGGGAGAATCCCATCCTACGCTTCTCTTTTCTCCGTAATGGCGGGAAATTAACCGCGAAAATTATTAACTCTCCCTTTTTTTTTCTCTCTTTTAAAATTATTTAACTAATATACAAACTTGATTAATCCCTCGATTGGAAAAATGTTTTAAGATTTAAATATTTGTTAGGGACGAAAATTGAGAAACTAGAACTCGATAAGACAGAAAAACAAATTTCAGTTTTACGTTTTAAATTCTCAAAGCTCTTAGTTAATTAATCGATTGATTGGGTTTTAATTTTAAATAAATAATAATAATTTTAAAAAAATAGATAAAATGATTTTTAGGGAGTATTTATTGGGTGTGGCGGAGTTAGACGTGTGAGTGGGACGGAGATATACGACAACACCGACGGCCGGTAGAGTTGTGGGGCCCGCGTTTTAAAAGAAAATAAAAATAAAAATAAAAATAAATCCGGATTTTGCCGTTACGTTTTAGTCTACGTTTCTTCTTCTTCGTTATTTTAAATTTTTTATTTCGGCTTTTTCTGGATTTTGATTTTAATGTTTTATATTGAAATTACGAAACACCCCAACTTTCAACGCTTCAGGTCCAATGTGAAATTTTTTATATATAATTTTAAGAGAACCATTTAAACGAAGATTTGTTAGTAATTAATTAACCAGTTATGTGAGAGTTTAATTAAATTGAAGTTTTTTATTCTATAATTATTTTATTTTGTTATATGATATAAAATTAAATTTGTCTTCGTCTATTATTTTAATTTTTTAAATAAAATTTTCAACCACACGAATCTTTTGTTGGGAATTTCCCTATTAATTATTGTAAAATTAAACAAAAAATGTTACATAGATGAGAAATGAAATAAGGGTGGGACACAAAACCCTTTTCACAATTTCACTTAAAAAGTATATAAGAAAAATAATTTAAAAATATTTATAAATATAACAAAATTTCAGAACTCATGAACACTTTAAGAGATTTTAAAATTTTACTATATTTTAATTAATTTTGTTATATTTAAAAATAACATAAAGATTAAAATATTTAGTGACATTTACCGAAAGTTTAAATTAATGTAAGATCTTATCAAAACATCCAAGAGGAATTAGGGGTCTGCCGGTAAATTTTGTCACAAAATAAAGAAAGTTGGATTATTTTTACTTTTTACATCCGGTTTGTTCAATTATTTTTTACATTGATTATTCAACTACAATGATGATGAATAACTGTTTCATATACACACAATAATTCAAACTCAAAGTTATTGAAATTTCAAAACAAAACACTGTCTTTTCAAAGTACTTTTTTTTTATTTATTTATTTCTAAAAAAAAAGGTATATTTCAATCTCAATTACTTTTAATTTTATCATATGAATTTACGTTTATTTTAATTCATAAATTATAAGAAAATATTTATTTCATTGGTTGTTAACACCCAGTTCGAAGAGTTTCATTTGGTATTAACCAAAAAGTTATGTGGGTGTTCAATGTTAATCAATAAAATTTATAATATCACGAGACACTGCATCTTTTATGCTTATATTATAAATTTATTTTCATAAATATCGGTAAATCGAAACTATTTTTAAAAGACTATCATAGTACTTAAAAAAAACTTCACATTACTCCTAAAAAAAACCACATTAACAAAATTCTTAACCGAAATAGACACTTTTTTCCCCCTGAAATATCATAGATAAAAAAGAACATTTTTGAAAGGTTAGGGTGAAAATATAATTTAAAGGTTAAGAAAAAAGACAAAGGATGGGAGTAGGGGTAATTTGGTAATTTGAAGAGTTTTATGTGTTGTAGTGGGTTACAGCAAAGGTCAACAAGTCAACTCCGGAAAAGAAAGGAAAGGAGGCGTTGTTGGGGAAGCAGAAATTGAAACCACCGGTGGTATTGGGAGCATCATGCCGCAAACCCGCTCCCCCACCAAGTGCATGATTATCGATACCTCTCTCTTACGTGTCATCTTCTCATTTGTCTGTCACCGGTCCATAGCAACACCACCACCCACTAAAACAATATCTGTCTTTTTCCTCCATTCTTCTTCTTCTTCTTCTTCTTCTTCATCTCTCTGCTTTCACTCGTAAACCGCAATCTCACTCTGTTTCTTCTTCCTCTAAACTCCCCTTTACTTTCCTTGCTTTCCCCATTGCATGCTCTTTCATCTACGTATCATTTCCCATTTCCATTTCTGAATCTTCTTTGTTTTCTCCCCCTTTTTTCTGACTAATCCCACTTCACTTGGAAATGATTGAAGCTGTGGAGAGTTCTATCAATGGCGGGTTCTCCCATTTGCAGAGCTGTGGGGATAGTAGTGAGGAAGAGCTTTCCGTGCTTCCGCGCCATACAAAGGTCGTTGTTACTGGAAACAATCGTACCAAATCCGTCCTTGTTGGACTTCAAGGCGTTGTTAAGAAAGCCGTTGGGCTTGGCGGGTGGCATTGGCTGGTGATTTCTCTTTTTTTTACTCGAGTTGGGTTCTTTTAGAAATGGGGTTTTTAATAGGCTTTGAATTTCTTTGGATTCTCATTCTGGGTTAATGTGAAGGATTCATTTCATGTTTTCTGATCAATGTCTGTTCAATTTCCCATTTTTTTTTGTTCAATTTTGTATATTAGATCTTAGATCGCGTCTCAGCGAATTCTGAATTTGAGTATTTCTGCTTTAGTCGTTGTTATTAACTGAGAATACAGTGTTTTCTTTAGTGTAATTTGGATTTAGTAGAGAACTATTTTTTGGGATGGCATCTTCAATTTCTATCTATACTCTCCTTTATTGCATGTCCGTTTAATCATTAGATCTCATGATTATATCAGTTTTCCCAAATCTACATGAATTTGATACCCATTTTTTTAATACCTCGGCCGTTTTCTGGGCAGGATTGTTTTATTTTGTTTTCTTTTGTTTGGCCTAATTCAATGTATTAGATGAAATTATGATGGGTTTTTATCACGTGAATTGGAGTTGAAATTTCCCTTTTGGTTGATTAACTGTAAAACACTTATCTGCTTCGTTTAAGTTGTAATTTCCGTGTTATTGGATGTTCTTCTTTTCTTCCTCGATTATTAGGATTTAGGGTTTTTGGTTTTGATTCCTTTTTCCTGGATGTGATTTGGAATGGGGCTAACTTGCAGGTTCTAACAAATGGTATAGAGGTGAAACTACAGCGGAATGCGCTTAGTGTGATCGAGGCTCCGACGGGTAATGAGGAAGACGATGATCTCGAATTTGAGAACTTGCAATGGAATGGAATTGATATGGGTGGGTCTTGCAGCTGATGATTCTATTCAATGTCTTAGCTCAATCATTCTTCTTTTTCTATTTTTATTAGCTGTCTTAGAATAGAATTGAGTTTATCCCATAACTGTTGTCTATCTTGTCTGACTGTTTTTGGATTCATGTCCTGATTTTTCTCTTGTTAACTTGTTACAAGTAAAATCGTATAGCTCTGCCTCTTTTTTCTGAACCACAGCCATAGATTGATCCTTTTTTGAAAAAAAAATCAGCAGAAACAAGAGTCTGGTGTCTACAGTGATTTCAAGTGCGTAAGAACCTTAACCCTCACAAATATCTTCACAGCAGTTTTTGAAAATGAAAATAAGTCGCAAGTTCTTTGAGGACTGGCAGTGGTGTAGCAGCAGTCGGGATAACTTAATGATCTTGGTCGATTGTTTGTTGGTTCTAGATAGTGTTGATGGCAGCATAGGATCCTTTGTGAAATCACTTTTTACTTTTCCTCTTTCTGAATTGTTGTTCTCCACATTTTCTTTTATCTTTTTTCTGACCCTTGTCACTCATTCATGATAACATTTTCAACTCTTCTTGATTCTCAGCATCTGATGACGCTCAAAAATCCCACAAATCAAGGCATAAATTGCACAAATCATCTGGATCATCTCACAAGACAATGAGCAGATCTCTTTCCTGTGACTCACAGTCGAAGAGCTCGGTTTCTGCACCGCAAGGATCCTCGGTATATTCTTTTAATGTTGTGTATTGCAAAATGTGTATTGCCTTGCCATTTAAATTAATTCCCCCTTGCATTGTCGCCTCCTGTGTAGAAGGTTGACCTTAGTAAATTGGAGATGGCTGCACTGTGGAGATATTGGCGACACTTCAATCTGGTAAGTTTCAAATGCCGATGCATAGTTTGTTATGAAGTTTCTTTCTTTACCTAAAAATCAATGGACTTTACCTGGAAATCGGTTGATTTGTGCAGGTAGATGCCATTCCAAACCCGTCAAAAGAGCAATTGGTAGACCTAGTTCAGAGGCATTTCATGTCACAGGTAGTTGGAGTTTTCCCCCTTGTTACATAGAAAACTGTTTTTATTCCATCTAACGTATAATAATTGTTTTGACTTATTGTCGAAACCTTCTTATGTTTGTGTCGTCGTTCCTTTCTTTTTCGGTTGTGAAGCAACTGGATGAGTTGCAGGTCATAATGGGTTTTGTGAAGGCTGCAAAGAGGCTGAAGACAGTGTGCAAATGAGAAAGAGTAGAGAAACTGGCGAATCCATTAAGTTGATTCCCATGCTAACAGATAATTCAGCTGAATCAAAAAGAAAAAATGTTTCGATTCTATCTGTAACATATGTATCGATCGATCGCAAAATAGTTTTTGTGTTTCTGGTTTAGGATTAGAAGGGGGGGGGGGGGGGGGTGTCAGTACGATTCTATCGTAGTAGTTAATAGAGTAATATCTTGTTTTAGTGACGATGTTACTTGTAAGTTGTAATGTAGATATGTGTAAACTGCAAATATTAGAGACATATGAGAGAGAAATGCCCCAAATGACTTGTTTTTCTAAGCCTTTGTTTAATGTAATGCTGACTAACTTATGGGGTATCCTATCCATTGCTCAAAAATGTACATATTTCGTTGTTTGATGTTTCCAAATCCCATTTCTATGATCTTTGTTCTATTCAAAATCCCCACATGCAACACATTAGCGTTTTCATGACTAAGACCATGAAAATTTACTAACTTTGATGTTCACAACTTAATCATTCATTTGTTTGATCTAAATAGAATGTTACATGTTTTGTAATTATTATTATTTTACATTGATATGCATTCTTAACAATAAATGAGGTTTGTGATTTGAACATTCAATCTTAATTAGAGCTTATATGTGTCTATTACGGTTTAATTACATAAATTTTGGTAATTAAATGTTAAGTGAAAAGTATCATTTACATTAATAATTGTTAGTGTTCAATAATGGAGGTTAAAGTTAGTTAAATTTTTGTGTCCACTTTATTAATTTGAATTTAAAAAAAATGATGTTTTATAATCTATTAGATATAGAACTAAATTTTGAGAAAAAAAAAATAGTGTCTTTTTAAAAATAGAACACCATTAAATCAATGTATTATTTTAAGTTAGAAGAATAATGTATTATTTAATATTTAAATTACTAAAAATGATGAGAAAGTGAGGAAAAAAATAATAAAAACATAATGAGTTTTTCTTTTTCTTATGAATTTTTTTGTATTTAACACAAAGCACGAGATACCAATTAAAGTGATTCTTGGAGCCTCAAACTAATCATTTTTCTTCCCTATCTATTTCTTTTTATAGGTAATAATAATATCATTTTGAATTATCTTTCAAATTTTGCAAATAATTCACATAAGAAAACCACATTTGAACACACTATTTACTTATTTTTATAGACGAGTAAAAATATTTATTATTTGTATCATAATCAATGTACATATTATTAATATCGTATTTTACATATATGAATACCCACCTTTTATGAAATAATGGAAATATGTATCCATCATTTATATCGGTGTGAAATCTACAAAAATGTTAAAATAAAATATTAATGTCTTAAATATGTAAGTTAAAATCTTTGATAGGGAAGTCCTATTCTTTATAATGCATTCTTACAAATATATTAGGATATATAAGGTGTTATGGTAATATTTTAATATTAGGCTGTGCTGTATTTTTAAAATAAATATATTTTACTAAATAGAGACACATTTTTAAATAAAAATATACATCAAATATTTATAAATAAAAAAAAAGGGTTTATTTCATTATAACACTTAAATGAAAATTTGAGTAAAATGTATAAAAATAGATATTGGTAGATATATGTAAAGTATTAATATAAATAATTGACATTAGGTGTGGATTTGAGATACATTTTTCATAATCATAGAGAAGGGGAAAAAATGAATGGTCTAGGGTTTTTTCTGCTATTCCTTTTCCCCTTTTTCTCTCCTTCATTTGTCCATGCCCGTCATATGTTGCCGGAGCTGAAGCAATCCGCCAAATCTGCCTTTCTTTTCACCTCTCCACCGCCTCCCAGTCCTCCGGCCGCATTCCTCTTCCTCTCGCCACCACCTCCTGCGCGACGCTTCTCAAGATCTTCGCCGCCTCCGAGGGTGTTCCTGTTTCTATCTCCACCACCTCCTTCTGCGTTTCTGTTTACCTCTCCACCGCCGCCGGCGGGGGTGGTGGAGTGATGTTAGAGATTGTACGGAGAAGAGAAGGTAGATGGGCTTTTTTAAAAGCTAAGGCCCATTTTAGGGTAACACACAGATGTAACCGTGTGTAATTTATTTGATTTTTATTTAAAGAAAAACACTGAAATATAAATTGTGAGTCTCTCTCTCTTTTATTTTCTTTTATCTCGAATAACTATAGCATTAAGTGAACAAACTATGATTTGATTAGTTCGGCTAAACCGACTTAGACTCTTAATGGTAACTAAGTAACAATTTCACCTCTAAATTTATTGTTTTATGATTTATTAATATTTTAAAAAACTAAAGAAACAATGTTTTTTTTTTTTTTTTAGAAATTTGGCTTATTACTATTTGTTATTATTAATAAGAAAGTGAAAAAATAGACTTGATTTTTAATATTGTGTGAGTATTGGGCCTGAAGGCCCGGCCGAAGTACAATTCGAAGTTAGGAACATTTCAGTGGATTAGGCTTTAGAATGGGCTAGGCTATTGGGCTCATTGGCCCCGTGTTCTGGGTAGCTTAGACGGCCTGTCATGTAGCCCAAGCACATTTTCTTCTCCGTAACCTCTCTTAATTAAAGTGATAAATAATTCCACTGCTATACAAATGAAACATATTAAATTAAGTGAGTTTGATTTAGGAATAAAATTGTTTCTGTTTTTTCTTAGAAAGAATATTGTCCTTTTACTCATGGCCTATGGACAAATTGTACACTGACACCAAAACACACACACACATAGAGATTTGATGAAATGGATAAAAAGGAGCTAGGATATGAAATAAGCATATCCTTTATTAAGAAATTCAGGTATATATATATATATATATTAAATCAGGCAAACTCATTCCAACCTCTAAAGTTAAAAAACATTGTGTCACACAAAATGGTAAATTTACACATTCCTCCAATCACATTGAAACATGTCAACAAAATTGTTGTTGGAAAACAGAATCTTTAAAGGCCATAGCAAAACACAGGGAAAATAAATAAATATATAAATGGGAAATTACCAAAAATGGTAACTGTGAAAAAGATATATTCCAAAGCAAAAGGGGTGCAAGTAAATTTTAATGGATACCCACTTTCTATCATTAGAAATGTAGACATCTAATATCCATAATAAGCTTCTCAATAAACATCATGCAATTCTTTCGTAAACAAGATATCAAGAGATCAAATTAACTTACAACAACACGTTAGAGAATGAATAACAATACAAAAATGCAAGATGAACACAAAAATAGATCACACTGCATTATTTATCTCATACATATAGATCTACATCTGAATCGTTGATGACCCAAATGACATTCCTCGGGTATAATTCTATAAATATTTACATCATTAGAATCATCCAATTAATTATTAATAATATTGTTATTATATGGATTGATTGCAAGTGGATAAGGTCTGTCAAGTGGTAGTCTTAAAAGGAATATTTTTTTTTTACTTACAATATCTTTAATTATACACATGAAAAAGAAAAAGAAAATGCAAAAAAAAAAGAAAAAGAAAAGACACTTCCAACTTGAACTTCCCCATCTCATTCCAAATTAATTCAAATAAAAGAAATCATTATGGCTTAGGACCCCACTTTTCCACCTAACTTTATTTTATTGTAACCCACAAAACTTGGGATTTTTAATATTAATTTTACACAAAACTTGGGATCTTATCTTGTTCAACATTTTTTTACATAAGTGTCTCTTTTATTCAACCTTTTAATATAAACTGTATCTTACAATCGAACGTATTGCGAAATCAACAATTAAACCATATGAATATCGTAAACGTCGACACTAATAATATGCTAACTACGTCCACAGGCAGAGAAATAACAAATATTATTAGAGAGTGTTTGTAATACAATACAACGTTAATATGTTAGATAGTTTATATATTGCATTTCTCTAAACATTAAGGTCAAAATCATAAATAACTATTTCACTTCTCTAACTATGCCGTTCGTTGTGCCACATAATGAATTAAATACATTCCAACAAAACATATCATAGCCATATGTTCTTGAAATCTATATCTTCTAGATCTCTAATTTGTATAATAACACATCATAAAATTTGTTTGATTCGATATTAAACTATCAATTTAACGAAGTTGAACTCGTCTATAAGTATAAGAGTTTTACTGGTGATGGTACAACTAGACTTAAAGTTTTCAATCAGGTTCAACTCGTATTTTTTAATTATTTGGAAGAAAAAAAAATGTAGATTTAAGAAAATAAGATTATATGTGATATGTACATCACATGCTACATAGCTTAGGTAGCAATTAATGCTTTTTATCTGTCTTATTGTACTTTAAAAAAACATGTGTTTTATATGAAATAATTATACATTTCTAAAGCATTATAATTTATTTTTTAGTTCTACTTATTATGGTATGCTCTTGCTTATTTGATTTCAAGTATTTTAATTTTATCGGTTTTATAGAAAAATTGGGTAAATGTGACTTCAAATTTATTTAGACGTCATTTGGTAACTATATGGTTTTTAGTTTTTTTAAAATTAAGCCTACTAACAAATTTTTTCAACGTCTGATTTTAATGCTTTGTAATGTATTTTCTACTAACGTTCTCAAAAAACAAGTAATGTTTGAAATTTGATTTTTTTAAAAAAAGAAATATATATCTTCTTTAAATTTGATTACTAATTCAACTATTTTACACAATAAATATGAATATATGGTAAAAAAACGATAAGAAAATAGGTTTAATTATTGTTTTCTAATTTACACATGTATATAAGATTATAAATTAATAATACCAAGTTTAGAAACTAAACTTATAATTTGTAATTTAAAAAATTAGAATATCTACTAAAATAAATCATAATTTCAAATTACTGTAAAAAATGTATTTTTAATAACTAAAATCCATAAAAAAGGACTATGTACTAAAAAATTTCAAAGATTCAAATATGCCTAGACTGATCCTGAGGTTATCTGGGTACAAGTATCTTTCATTACTAGAGTAAAAAAAAATTAATGAAAAGTTAAAATAAGGTTGGTTGGAGTTATATAAATGCAATATATATATATATATATATATTGCAATATATATATATATATCTAAAAAAAACAAGAACAAAAACAAGTATATTTTTCTCTAGAAAATATAAAGCACGAACATAAAATGAGTTAATTACTGTAAGATTCAACTATTATTCTTACCTAACAACTATTTTCTCGTTATATTGTTTTTCTTTTGTTGTAGTAAATGTTAGATGACTCAAATTTCAGATATCTTGGGCATTAATATATTAATGTATCCATTGAGGTATGCTCACTTTATCTACTCGTGTTATTAAACTATTTTTTATTCGTAGCCATTGAATATTTTAGCTCTATTAAATTGTATCTGTATATTATTCTTTCTGTTAACTTCAATAATATTTTTCAAATGATTAAATGTCAAAGGTGCTAAGATTATGTTAATCTAATTAGGATAATTGGGTGCACCAACTCATTCCCGTTGCATTTTTTATTAAAAAAAAAAAACAATATTTGAAAGTCAGAGTTACAACATAAATTAATAATCTTTGATTAATTTCTGTTTATAGTATGGTTGGTTCTTTTGTTTGGGACCCACATTTAGATCTAAAAAAAACCCAAATTATAATAAATTCGAGAAATTGGGAATGGGGGGTTGAGGGGTCGTGTCCTAAGAGAGGGAAGTTGGGCCCAATGACTAAGGCCCACTTTGTTCTCTTTTGTCAATGGAAGAAGATAACTAAAAGCAATTGAGTAAGAATTCCTTGCCACCACCATATGGGGCAAACACATCATTATTATTTTTGCTTCACTCTTATTCTCATTATTTAGGGATTAGTTCGACAAATAAATATATAGAAAAATTGATTTAAACAACGAAACTGCAAAACATATTTATAAATATAGCAAAAAATTCAACTGTCGATAGATAATAGTAGTCCATCAGAGTCCACCGTATATAGATACACTAATAGATATTGCTATTTTGCTATACTTGTATATATGAGTTTGTGTGCGTAGCAAAATAGGTACAACTCAATCGATATAGTGTTTATACTAACAACTTCGAATCAGAAATTTGATTCTTTCAAGTTGTAAAAAAATAAAAATTAAAAATTAAAAATTGGAGTACACAAATTATTTAAAACAAAATAAAATTATGTTGAGGACCAAAAAGAAGATTTAGGTATCTATCTTATTATATATCACATATCTTACAAATATTAAGGTTACAATGGTGGATCAATATTCTCCCCCTATATCTTTTGTGTGACATTCTTAAAAAAAATTAGCAATTTTTTTTTTTAATTTTAATAATGGATTATAAATATCAAATTAAAACTGTTGAACAAATTTCACTTTTAGAACCCACTCAATAGTTATCCTAAAAACTAATCAAATAAAGGACAATTGACTAACCAATCCTCTTCCCCTTTGGAAGTTCATATATATATACACACACACACATAATCTGGGGAGTCTCATACTTAGGAGTTCTCAATTATGAAGGCACTTTAGATGGCCCCTCCATGCACACCCACCTATTGTTCCAACCCTAATTTTATTCATTTTTATGTCCTTTTAATCTTATTTTTAATCACCAAAAACTCCAATAATGCTTCTATTTCTCCACTTTTTTTTACCTAAATCTTTTGTTTGGTATGGAAGTTGAATTTAATCAAATAATTAAAATAAGAAAAAAAAAAAGAGATAAAACTTCAAACTGAATTTTCTTCCAAAAAATCAAACATGTTATCATAATGTAATTAATGTCTAAATTAAACGCAATATAAAATTGAAAATTTTTAACTTTGACATATGTTAGCTCAATAAACGAATTTCAATCATGGTGTACTAATTTTATTTTATTAGACATTAAATTTGAATAAGTTGTAAAATGAATGCTAAAGAAGTTCACCAATAACAAACCCATAATCCAACAACAAAATATCTCAAATCCCTTTAATATTAAGTTTTTTTTTTTTAAAAAAAATCCTATTAATCTACAATATAATTTGAATAAACTTAGCCTACCCCAAGAATCATAATCTATGATTTCATTATACCAATACTTTTTTGTTTATTAAAATCAAAACAATAATTATATCCTATCATGAAAACAAATCAAGTAACCATGTAGCAAAATCTATCCCATTCTTAATAGTCCATTTAAGTTTTTTTTGCTATAACTTTTTAAATAGTTTCGATTTTTTGGGTTTTTTTATTAGCCTTTCAAACAAACCATTTTTTTAAAAAAAAGAACAATAAAGATCTAAAATTGTTATTGAATGAATCATAGAACTAAATTAAAGTATATTACAGATACACTTGGATAAGATGAGAGATTGTGACTTTTAAATTTTAGGCCAACTATATGGGTAAGATTTGAATGACTTTAAAATACAGGCACTTGAAATGGGAATGGGATGAATGTTGTCCTATTAAAAAAGAAAAAGAAAAAGAAATGATGATTCTGAGTATCAAAATATCAAATTTTCATTGAAGAAAAGAAACACTAATGGACCATGGTTGGCAACCAAATGGGTGCTAACTAAAAGTTTATTTGGTAAAAATGATGTCAAGACCCACCCAACTGCTCTCACCAAATCAAGCTTTGGCAAAACTGAACAAAAACATAATTGTTTTATTGGGAAATAGCTTTGGGGGAATTGATTAAATTAGTTAGAAGTTGTTTGTTTGGTTTGCTCCAATAGCTGAATGATTCTGATTCTGATCACTTTTCTTTTCCCACATCAAAGCAGATTTCACACCCACCAATTTTAACATTCAAAAACTTTATCATCACTCCAACCTAACTTTTCTTGGCACTTTCACTTTCTCAGGGTGGAAAAAATGGGAGCTGGAAAGCATATAGAACATGAGGATCAGTAGTGACCTTGAGGATTCATCAGTTGCACAGAATTGATTCAACAACTTTCAAAAATTTAAAGGACAACTGATGTGAGAGAGGTGTTTACTGACAACTAAAATGAAACCAAAAGAAAGAGCAGTAGCTTGTTCTTAATGGAACGAACTGTTTGCTGGGAATGATTTGAATATGCAGATGGGTATCAATGAATCGAGGTGGCTTCAGATCTGGGTTGATAGTTCAAATAGATCTGAAAGATTCAACCATGAAAAGCTAGTGGGTAAATACCAAATTGAGGGCAGGAAGTTTCTAATAATTGACACTAGAATTGGACAGATAGGCTAATAATAATTAACCATTATTTAGTGTGCATGAGTTAGCAGTCAAATCCTTCCACTGCCAATTTGTGCAATTAAAGCAAAGTGGGTTGGATTCCAAAAGTCCCTTTCCAGTTCCACAGTCAAAATATGCTTAGAAAACAAATTGTATAAAACAGAGCCACAGTCCACATCCTAAAAAACACTGTTTTTCTCTCTTACGCATTTTCACAAACACCTTCCGTACGTAGAATTTTCTCCAACAAAATTTTTCCTTCCCCACTAAACACCCACTCTACTTTCAAAGATTCCTTGATTTACCATAAACAATTCGATTATTAGGATTTTCTGAGGAAGGAATCAGAGACATGGATCACATATGGGGGAGGGGTGAATGAAACGGTGAGAAATTATTCACAAGTGGAAAGCTTGTAAAAGTGGGTTTGAAGAAAATACCGAACCCAAATCAGGGAATAGTTTAATGGCTTTTGAGAATTGTTCGAAACCAAAAAAGCTAATTCACGTAATTCCTATCCCCTAAACTTAGAATTCGATTAATACTAATCCAATTCTTCAAACTAACGAAAATAAAAAGTTACCTTTTCAATGGCGCGCTCTTTTTTCCCTTAAAAAACTTGATTCATCCAAGAAAATCAAAGCTTCGCTTCGATTCCTTCCCTTTCTTTCTTCCATCTTCTCGGCAATCGTGTCAAGTCAACCAGAAGTAATTGATTCTTCAAATTTTTATTTAACAACTATTCTATCTTAATTCTTAATTTATTTATGTTTTACTGTTTTAATTATATTTAATACAAAAATATATTCATTCTTTTAAACGTTACTTTTTTTTTTTGAAAATGATTGATAAATTTGTTTTTAATATCATTGCATGTGGCTAAAGAGTAAAAGACAATAACATTTCAATTTACTTAATTGATTATTAAATACAACGACATATCAAAAAAGAAATATACATTTTTTTTTTGTGTGTTCTATATATAGATTGTCCTAATTTTTATTACTTTTCTCTATTTGGTTTAATCATTTAAATAGCAAGTAAAGTTAATATGATACAAAATTGTTATTTTGTCGACACATCCCAATAATATGGCGTTTGAAAAATACATTTTATCGACGACGAGGACTCCAGTTTTGTTGATTGAGTTGGATTTTCAAACTTTTAATTAGCATTTAAGTGAGATGCAATTGTATATGAATGCAATAATAACGACAAATATTAAAATACATAATTGAAAATGTAACAATATTTTTACAAAATGACACAATTAAACATTTTATGTATATGGAGAGTAAATATGACAATTTTGATATATTATTTTAAAACTTGTTTTTAAGATAAGTTAATAGATAAAAATACCATAAATGCTCATGAGAATTTAAATATGTATAGGATAAGACCATATCTCATGGATAAAAATATAAATTAAATGGTTTTCCTTTTTTGCATCAATCTCCAAACACATGGATGCTTTTTGGATATTAAATTTGTAGAGTGAGTCATATTTTATCCAATAAAATAATAGAGAATAATTAAAAAAAAAATTACAAATTTCTAGTTCAGTCGGTGTTGCTTTAAAAACATATGTCTTACTAACCCGTGCTTGTTCATTTTACTGAATTGTTCGATTATAATTTATTATATGACAACTTTTTTGTTAAATAATTTAATTTGGTTTTGTATGTAATTGTGAACGTAAAAAGCAGTATTAGAACAATATATAATTTTATAGTTTTTGCTGAATTAATAAATAGTTTTAATTTTTTGTTATAATTAAAAATGTTAAAAAAATTACCGTTTTTGTTTTCTTTGATTTGATTATGTGTAGATAAATATATATAGTAATTAAAAGAACATGTTAGATTAGTACCAATCAACGTTATATACCATTTCGGTGCCAAAACCTTTTTTTTAAATTGAAAATTAAATCCCACATTTTAGACCTAATCAAGCATTAATTAACATAAATTATAATTTTTGGACCAAAGACAAGAAGAAAAAGGAGAGACGTGAGAGTATGGTAAAATGGGGGGTTTTTGTAGTTCTAAGCAACCAAGGTAAGGTAGGGACCAGATATTTTTATTTAAATTTCTTATGGCTTTGAATTTCCGAAAAAATAATGTTTTTTTTTTTTTTTTTTCTGTTTAGTGTAAAAAAATTTGATCTTCCCCACCCACCCCCACTCAATCCTTTGGATATTTCTTATTTTTGCTTTCTTAAGCGCTTTCCCCTTCACACTCACTGTTTTTTCCTTCTTTCTCTTTCCTCATTTTCTTCTCTGAAAGAGCTCCCAGGTGCTTATTTACACCAAATTCTTGCTGTTGGGTTGCTTATCCTTACGTTGACGAGCTCCAGATTTGAATTAGTCTTCAAATTTCAACTGGGTCGGAGAAATCGAGGACCCCCACTCCCCCATTTCATCACTACCTTTGAATCATCTCATCTTTTACTCCAAAACGCTCCTTCTTAGCTCCCCATTTCGTTATACTTCTAACTAGTTTATAATGCAGAATAGTCTTTGGTTTTACTGGGTTTTGTACCCGATCGGAAAATCACCGGCGATTTGATGGGATTGATTGTGTTAGTGTTTCAGTCTTCTTCGACTCTTAATGGAGGAGACGATTCGGTGTAGTCTATGTACTGCTCGTAAACTTGATGCTAAGATCCGCTTCACCGTTGTTGTATTTGAGGTGAGCTGTTTGTGGTGACTGATGTTTGTTTTTTTTAGTACAGTTTGGTGGTCCAATCATTTTGGCTATGTGGGAGGTGGAGATTTAGGTTTAGGGTTTCTGTAGACTGGACTTCTTCTCTAAATAGCAAAAATTTTCTTTAAGCTCTTTTTGGGTCTGCAATTGTTGGATTGGCATTGCCAGTGCACGTTTAAAGCTGTTTTGGCTGTGCGTTTTCTTCTGAACAATTTCAAGAAAACTGAACAGCTGTTATTTATTTATTTTTTTTTGCTTATTTTCTGGGGAAGTTTGGATTTTAGGAATAATTCGTAATTTGCCCATCACTTCTCTTCTAAATCTCTCCTCTCTCTCTTCCGGGAGTTCGTTTATTTAACTTTTGAAGTCAAGGGAAATGGAAGTTAATGCTTGGAAGTTTTGTTCTGTTTCCCTGGGTTTTCTCTGTTGAGCTGATTTCTGCTTCTTGAGTTTGAAGGAGATTTCTCTCACAATGTTAGGTGAAAGAACCAATGGTGTCCTCTAAGTTCAATAGAGTTTAAAGTGGGTTTTCATCTTTGATCTAATTTCTGTAAGATCTCATTATTCCAAGGAAATAGATAGGTGTGTATTCCAATCTTCAGAGAAATCTGGAGTTTAAGCTTCACCTTTTGCTTGTGTAAACTAATTGTTTTTGTATTGAGTCTTTTGACTACAAAGTATATATGTAAATTTTTCTGGGATTCATAATTTTTGGTTTGTTCTGTCGTCGTTCAGATTTTGCTTCTTCTGGCTTTGGATGTTGCATATGCAAAATCTGAAGATCGCCAGTTGGAAAGGGGAGCTGAAAGCATTGTTTCACATGCCTGCATCCATGATCAGATACTAGAGCAAAAAAGGCGGCCTGGGCTCAAGGTATACTCCGTTACACCACAAGTTTATGACGTCTCTGGTACTGCAAAACCCATCCATAGAAAGGGTAGAGCATTGCTTGGAGTTTCAGAAGAATCAGATCAGCAAAAAAGTGCAAAACAACCTATCAGAATATATCTGAATTATGATGCTGTCGGTCACTCACCTGATAGAGATTGCCAAAAAGTTGGCGACATTGTGAAGGTGAAACAGGACCTTAAAACTTCTTAACTAATGTGTCCACCCAACACAGCGTTTCGATATTGACCATGAGTTTACCTTTTGTTTTCTCCAAGCAGCTGGGAGAACCTCCTGTCACCAGTTCCTTTTTGGGCTCTCCTTCTTGCAATCCTCATAACAATCCTCCAATTTCGGGAGACTGCTGGTATAATTGCACATTGGATGATATATCTGGGGAGGACAAAAGGCATCGACTGCACAAGGTATTATGCTGTGTTAATTATCTACCCGTATGTCATGCTTTGTTTTATATTTTATTCTAGGCATGCTTGATTTCCCTCATTTAAGTTGGCAAATTATTAGGATAAGCAAAAAAAATTAATTGACATTAGGCGTTTACCAACGGGAAAACTCCTGAAGGTTGTGAAAAGACACTTCATGTCCATATTTCATTGGCATTCTTTATTCATACATTGCACGTCAAGTTTTCTTGGAGCATAAGCCCTGATATGGAAATTGATTTAGAAGGCTTCTCAATGCAGGCTTTAGGTCAGACAGCAGATTGGTTTAGAAGAGCATTAGCTGTTGAACCCGTGAAAGGGAACTTGCGTCTAAGTGGATATTCTGCTTGTGGACAGGATGGTGGTGTGCAACTA
Organism: Cucumis cinereus; assembly: GCA_037974625.1. Taxonomy (NCBI): domain Eukaryota; kingdom Viridiplantae; phylum Streptophyta; class Magnoliopsida; order Cucurbitales; family Cucurbitaceae; genus Cucumis; species Cucumis cinereus. The sequence goes on from JBBPDJ010000014.1 coordinate 11,292,544, forward strand.
CCACGTGAATATGTCGAAGGTATTTTAATCTTTTTATTTGAAATGCTCCTTAGAAGGGATACCTCTCTACCTTGGCTGTAACAATTGTATATGTTTCCTCCAGAGGGTATTCCCAATGCAGACTTGGTTCTTTTAGTGACCACAAGGCCTACCACTGGGAACACACTTGCTTGGGCTGTTGCATGTGAACGAGATCAATGGGGTCGTGCAATTGCAGGTAATTATTTTAAAGTATTTTAATTAATTAATTTTCTACGAGTTTCTTTGACACCTAAATGTTGTAAGTTCAGGCGGGTTGTCCCGTGAGATTAGTCGAGGTGTGCGTTAAATGGTCTGGACACTCACGGATATAAACAATAAATTTATATTATTTTTTTTGAGGGAGAACTGTTTGAAATTTTGAAGGATGGAACATTTTCTGCAGCAACATGAAATATGAACCTTATTTCATTTCTTTTGCAGGACATGTGAATGTTGCACCTCGGCATTTGACTGCTGAAGCAGAAACCTTACTATCAGCTACTCTTATACATGAGGTTTGAGGGTTTCATGCATAGTTTCGTTAAAAAAAGCATTCATTTATTTTATTCATCACCATGTTCCATCCTTCACAGGTTATGCACGTCCTTGGTTTTGATCCACATGCCTTCGCCCATTTTAGAGATGAGAGGAAAAGAAGGCGTAGTCAGGTAAAATATAGCTTGAGGAATAAAAATATAACATATACATCTAATGTTTACCCCTCTCTGACAATGTTCATATGATTTTGGATTACATGAAATTGACCCATGGATTGATGTATATCCATCAGGTAACAGAACAGGTCTTGGATGATAGACTTGGGCGCACAGTGACTCGTGTGGTGCTACCCCGTGTTGTTATGCATTCAAGATATCATTATGGGGTGAGTGCTTCGTTTGTTCTTTCTGGTGTGCGTGATTAGGGGGGGGGGGGGGTATTTATTATTCTTCAAAAGTAAATAACCAAGCAAATTTAATATTGAATTCTCTTGACAGGCATTTTCAGAGAATTTCACAGGTTTAGAGCTTGAAGATGGAGGTGGACGTGGCACTTCAGGTTTTGCTCTTAGTTTTCTTCTGCTACTTTTCTTCCACATGCCCCCCCTTAGTTCTGTGACCCTGCCATCTACTCAACCTATTGTAGCCTTTTTCTTCCGAAAGCATTCTTAACCTGACATGTCACTTTTGAATGTAATAGGTGTACCTTTTTAGATTATAAAAACTACTGCAAACGATATTATTTAAATCATTATATTATCAAATTTGAAGTGATCACATATCATTGACACTGTCTTTCAGGATCTCACTGGGAGAAAAGGCTTCTGATGAATGAAATTATGACTGGTTCTGTTGATACAAGATCTGTAGTTTCGAAAATGACTCTGGCTTTATTGGAAGATAGTGGATGGTACCAGGCCAACTATAGCATGGCAGATCGTCTTGATTGGGGTCGCAACCAGGGAAATGATTTTGTCACTTCCCCCTGCAATCTATGGAAGGGGGCATACCATTGCAACACAACACAGTTGTCAGGCTGTACATATAATAGGGAGGCAGAGGGTTACTGTCCAATTGTTAGCTATAGCGGGGATCTCCCTCAATGGGCTCGGTATTTTCCACAACCTAACAAGGGTGAGTGATAGAAGATTTCATGATTTTGCATATGTTTGAATTGGAACTAGGTTACTGTGAAGTCATTATTTTCTTTTCCATTTCTGGGAGTAGACTATTATATATATATTCACGAATGGTTGATTTGAGCCCTTTTGTGATATTGAAATTTCACCAATGTAATATTTTCTCTACTGTAGGGGGACAATCGTCATTGGCCGATTATTGTACTTACTTTGTGGCTTACTCGGATGGGTCGTGCACTGACACCAACAGTGCGCGTGCACCTGACAGAATGTTGGGTGAAGTACGAGGAAGTAACTCAAGGTAAGAATCGTTAAGGTTGATTTGCACTTTGGGTGTGAATGATTTATAATCTTGTTGGTAACAACAGCTCTTCTAATGGATATGCAGGTGTATGGCCTCATCACTTGTGAGGACTGGATTTGTAAGAGGTTCCATGACCCAAGGAAATGGTTGTTATCAGCATCGGTGCATTAACAATTCATTGGAGGTATTGGGACTTTTGGCATTATTATTGTACCCACGATGTTATTTAAAAAATATCGCAGGCACACGTGAACAGTTCCTAGTCAACTTAGTTCTAGCAGAGGCTTGCAAATATTAGTATTATGGGGACCATAAATATTATCTCTTTCTCTGCTGCTTGTCGGATTAGTTGGTGATTGTATAACATTGCAACAGTTTTGTCTTCTACTCTATTGATTCCAATCTGATCGAATTGTTTCCTTTCTAGGTGGCTGTCGATGGCATGTGGAAAGTTTGCCCTGAAGCTGGTGGACCGGTTCAGTTTCCTGGCTTCAATGGCAAGTGCTTACCCTTATTACTCATCTATGTCTTGGGAACGGTTCAGTCCAACAAATTTAACGATTTAATTTTTACTTATTGTAGGTGAATTAGTCTGCCCTGCATATCATGAACTTTGTAGCAAAGACTCGGTTTCAGTGCCTGGAAAGTGCCCCAATACATGCAATTTCAATGGAGATTGTGTGGATGGGAAATGTTTTTGCTTTCTAGGCTTTCATGGACATGATTGTAGCAAACGTGAGCATCGATTTCTTTCCCGTATAACTTAATTTTATGTTGATATGTTGCTTGCTCAGCTACAATTGTAAATTGATTTGCAGGATCTTGTCCTAACAACTGTAGTGGGCATGGAAGGTGTCTTTCTAATGGACTTTGTGAATGTGGAAATGGTTACACTGGAATTGACTGCTCCACTGGTAATTCTCTTCTAAAGTTCTTTGAACTTCTTGATTATTCATTTTTTCTGAATAATCAGGAAAATTAACGATGAGATTAAAAACGGAAATATTCTTTATTTTAGTTCTCTTTGGTTTGTGGTAACAAAAAAAAAAAAAAAAGAAGAAGAAGAAAAAAGATGGCTAGCAACATAAAGTGGGAGTTGATTAAGCAATTGTGGCATTCAAGATATTTGCTCTAGAAATTTGCTATGAATCCCATAAGCGAAAGAAAGAATTGGGCCTTGTGGTAGATATTATTGTTTTTGTAGCATTGGCATTTCTACTTTGTGACCTAACAAAATCATCTTGGAATGATCTCAGCTATTTGTGACGAGCAATGTAGCCTTCATGGTGGTGTCTGTGATAATGGCATTTGTGAGTTCCGTTGTTCAGATTACGCTGGATATTCATGCCAGAATAGCTCCAGGCTTATATCAAGTCTCTCTGTTTGCAAAAATGTATTGCAAAGGGATATGACTGGCCAACACTGTGCACCAAGTGAACCGAGTATACTACAGCAACTCGAGGAAGTTGTCGTCATGCCAAATTACCACCGTTTGTTTCCAGGTGGTGCCCGGAAACTTTTTAACATCTTTGGTGGTAGCTACTGTGATGCAGCTGCCAAGCAGTTGGCTTGCTGGGTAAGTGGCTTACCTCTTCAAAGCACACTCTTACCTCAGCACTTCTTCTTTCACATAATATTTGAACTCAGCCTATGGACTTATCTGTCCTGAATTTTCACTTATCACATACCGTTTTCGTATTCAGATTTCAATACAAAAGTGTGATCAAGATGGTGACAACAGACTCCGAGTATGCCATTCTGCTTGTCAGTCATACAACCTAGCTTGTGGGGCATCACTCGACTGCTCTGATCAGACCCTTTTCAGCAGCGAGGAGGAGGGTGAAGGGCAATGTACTGGCTCCGGTGAGATCAAATTGTCATGGTTTAATCGATTGCGGAGTAACTTATTCGTAAGTAACAGCACCTCAAAAGGAGGGAGGTTTGTAAAATAGTTTCCAGCGGTAGTAGGGTCTTTTTTCTTTTTTCTTCGTTAGATTTTGGTATTATCGATGGGGTTTGTAATTTTACCAAGGGGTGTTAACTTAGGGTAGAGTTGGCAATGCAAATGCGTTAGACTTAGGTTTTGAAGTTGTGCTCAACCCAAAAATGATTTAAGGAAAAATTGGGTTGAAAGTAGTCTGTCAAGTTTTAGGCTTTCAAAAGTGAAAGCTATTTGTAGAGAGAATTTGTAAGTGTATGAAAGCCATGAGAGGTAAAAAGAGAAAAAGAAAAAGAAAAAGGTTTGTTGATGTATTAACATAAAACTGGCCGAAGGCCCTTCAAAAAGTTGAAAGAAAAAAAAAAGCTTTCTTTCTCCTTATTTTGTTATCTTATCTTCTTTTCATTCTGCTGCTGCATATCAGTTCATGAAATCACTTCTCTTTTTCTCTAATCATATCATGTTGTGCACTAACTAAACAAATTGAATGGACCCTTAGGTAATTGAAGGATTATACCAAACAAAGGGATTGAAAGAATGACCCAAAAATTAACAAAAAAGGTTGATTGGTTTGAAAGTAATGCCAAAAAAATATATAAAAAAAGTCCCAAGTTCATAGAGATAGGTGATTCATGTCTTTGTCTTTGTCTCTGTCTTTGTTGCCCTTTTTAGTTTCAGCTCCCAACTATTTCTCTTTTTTTATTCTTTCCATTTTCCTCTCCACCACCCACACACAAAGATAAGCTTCATGTTTCGTGTTATTCTTGATAATTTATGATGAGTGACTATATAATATGGTCGTAAATTTTCAATCTTAGAAATTATATTAAAAAAAGTTCATTGTAATATCGAATCTAGTTTATGTTAGATTTTTCGTGATTCCTTAATAATAGAGTGCATTTAAGATTTAAATTAGTAATATAATTAATTTATTCAAATAAGCTATTTTTGGAAGACTTGCTTCTTAATTTACAAACATCCCAAATGCAACGAACGAGATTTCACATATGAATTTGAATAATGTTTTTTTAAAAATTTAAACGAAGTTAGTTACTATTTAATACGACATTGGGTTACAATTTTTTCTTTTAAAAAAAAGACTTAATGATTCATAAAATTAAAGGAAATGTGTAATTAAAAGATATGGTAAAAAGATATTCGATACTAATGGATCAACCCGACGGGCAAAAGCTAATCAAGTAGTCCGACCCGGTACATGTGCACGTGCTGGAAGCGTCGTCGTATGCATAGCTATACGCCGACGGACAGGCGTTCTTGAACATCTCTGAGTACTTCGTCGGCGGGCATGTCTGCGGCGTCGAGTGATCATCGGTGCAGCAAAATTCCGGCGTATTGAAGGCGGCGCACGCGCTCTTACAGGCCACGACGGAGCCCGAATTGGTTACCTGCAACTCCGACGGGCAGATTCCATTCACGTCCGCGACGCAGCCGGCGTACTGGCAGTCGCCGGTGCCTCCATTTGCCCGGACGCCCATACCCACATTGTAGCCGTCGACGAGGCTAATGTCGTAGAAATCCATATTGCCACTGCTTGAGCCGATAGTGAACTCCGCCAGCGTGACTGGCGGCACGCCGCCGCCGGTGCATTTAAGCTTGCCGCCGCAGTCACCCGTTTGGCATTTCCCATTGCCAGAACCATCGAAGTCGCAGCCAGTTCTTGCCCAGAACCTCCCGGACCAGCCCGGGGGAGCAGTCAATTGCACCGACGCACCGGGAGCTAGAGGGAATCCGCCGTCGCCAAGAACTGCCGCGCCATTGCCGGAGAGTGTTCCCGGCCATAGTGTATAGCTGCAATGATTCTGAAGCGTAAAAACAGTCGCAAAAGCCAAATTTCCTGCAGCATTACACAACCCAATTGCCAAAAAGGAAAGAAATCGTCATATAATTAACCAAAACCCATTACGAAAACAGGAAAAAGAAACGATTTTGAGATAAACCCGGTTGATCAAAGGTAAGAACAAGAACAGAAAACACTAAAACCACAAGGCATTACCAAGAGACGACACAACTAACAGAAGAAAAACACTTGATGGGGAAGCCATTTTCCTTAGCAAGCAGCAGAGACAAAAACAAGAATTTCAGGGAATTAGATGAAGAGAAACGCAGAAAAGTGGTGTATTTATATTAGTTAATGATGGGAAAAAGATATTTCAACCAATCTTTTCGTGAACGATGGGGACAAAGAAGAAGCCACGTGGAGAGTATATAATGGAAAAGAGAAAAAGAATGCGGTTTCAGTTTAACCATCAGTTTGAGCACAATTAACCGAAATGGCCAAAAACAGGGGTGAGGGAAGAAGGAGGTAGAAAGTGGGATGTCGAGAGACAACAGAAGAGAACTGAGGTAATCGTGAATGCCGACATCCCCATTTTATCCGAACAATCAGCCCACGACCACAAAAAGCAGTTAACAAAAGCATGTGCTTTGTCTCATTCCAACTTCCACCCACCTTCTAAGAGAAGAAGTTGGTGGCTTTACAGAAATGGGCTTCCGTCCGAACATTCTTCTATGGCCAAGTTGTAGGCATAAGCTAGCAATCAAGGTAGGCCATGGTATGCGGACTACCGCAGCGTGCTGTTTTTTCGGTCACCTAACCCAACAATATCCATTTTGCTGGTTTGGAACTTTTAACAAACAGTTGGTGTGCTTGTGTAATAAATATCGCATTATTTCAATTAATCACTTGCTGTTCCCATATCTTTGTCTCAGTTCTGATGCCTAATACGCGTTTTAGTTTTCACATTAATCACTTGCGTATTCTCTCTGGTGGCCACCCATTTTTGCTCACAATCAAGTGATGAACTAGAGATAATCATAAGAATGGAGCAGGTTTAGTGTTGAAATTCTGAAATGGGATCTCTCCTTCAAGAGCCAGGATTTCACATCGTATATGCAAGTGCGTTTTTGAAATAGATCATCAAGTGATGACATACGAAAGACAAAAGCTAGGCAAATGAGAAAGATATGAACAGATAATATAGCCACAAACACCCTTTTGAGCTCAGTTTCTGCCTGTCCATTTATAGGCCAAGGGACAATAGAATCTAGAGAAGCAAATATTTCATTAGCTTATGGGGACCCATTATATCAAAAATTTTAATGCTCTATTTCTACACGAAAATTCAATACTAATCTAAGCAAAATAGTAAATACATTTGAGAAAGCTTCACCTCAAAAAAATCATGTATCATCCTGTAAAGAATGTTATTCAATGCTTTGTTTCTTGCTAATGAACTTTGATATCAAAACGCCTAAATCTTGCTCTGGTTGTACTTTGAGATATGTAACGGAAGCAAGATATATACAAGATAAAGCTACATAAACTTTGGACCAATATGAATACAAAGTAAGGTAAGCAAATATGGCTGTCAAGGAAACGACCAGTATGAAGTTCATTGTGCACTTGAAGGCAGAAAGTTTTTCTTCTTCTCTTGACTCAGGGAAATAGCCATTGGCAGTGAAATATGTGAGCAAGTGATCCTTGAGCTTGAATTTATCCATTAACCAAGCAGAAGCACCTTCATCTGACGCGGGGATGATCTCACCAACAGGTATCCGTTGAATATGAATGTGAACTTCGGAAGGACCAAGGCCGAAGACGTTATCCATAAAGGTAGGGCAATGATCCTTGTAGGCAATAGTCAAATCATACACTACAAAGATACAAGTTAATTAGGAATAAGGGAAGCAAAACCAGGATCAGAAATTTAGGCAAAATAAACACTATCATTTCAAATATTCTTTCATTCTAAGCATTTCTTTATATCATCTTAAGTCAGGGGATTATCACAGATAAGCATGCTTCGCTTTCAGTCTATTAGCCATATGGCGTGGTAACCATTGAGCAGCTACCATGTTCTCTGCCAACGCAGAGAAGAAAATCTCTTCCATATCGCATAAAAGCAATGAGAGCAAAAAGTTTGGAATTTGAAGAAACGAACCAGCATCAAGGGAACCTCGTAGGGTTTGTAAGCAAGCACAAAAACCTCTTGCTTTTGGAAGTAAAACGTTTTTCAGCACTGGAAGTCCAACTTCAGCAGCATATGCTCGACTCTTCTTGCATTTTGCCTCCCTACGTGTAACTTTCATGTGAGTTGACAATTTGTTAAGTGCAGAAAGATCATTAAGAACAAAAGCTAAAATTTCAAAGCTCAAACTAGCTAATAGATCAGGCATAATTTGCAACCATACCATTAAGATTGAAGGGGGGAATGGATGATTTTGACCAATTCCATCCTTTCTTTCCTTAGTAGAAGAATACATTTAAACTAAAAAAAAAAAAGAACAACTGGAATATAGTAGAAAAGGAATGGAAGGTATACGTAAAGTCAGTTCCCTCAGGAAAAACAGCAAGCCACAAGGGATCTCGAGGATTTTTAAACGTCGAAAGTCTTTGGCACATAACCGGTTCATCGACTTCCCATTTCCTTTCAACAGGAATGAACTCCAAAATGTGGAATCCCCAACCAAAAAGAGGCAGCTTCATTAAGCTGCTTTTAAGGATGTATTTGATGCAGCCTAAGGACCCTTTTCGCAATGCAAGGTCCCACAAATACATCCAATCAACTTCAGTTCTGTGGTTGGCAATTAGTAAAACACGTTCATTTGCTGGTATATCATCCCCATAGAAGACAACTTTAGTCCCATTTATCACTTCAAACAGAAAGGGCCACAGGGCCAGCCAGGACCCAAATATAATGGAAGTTGCCTTCCTACTGTAATGCAAGCTAAAAAGGCGCAAAGAGAGAGTAACTATAGGAGCAAAATACACTAGGAACATGAAAGCAGTTGATAGAAACACCGCTAAACAAATCACCCCTCTCATTAGCCTAATAGGACTAAGAGATTTATGTTTTTGGGTATTAACAGATTGCAGAGGCGTAGAAACATCCATTCTTCCAAGAACCGATTCAAAGAATTCCTCCTACAGATGGGGCTGCAAACAAACACACGTCTTTTTACATCCCTTAAGAGATTCACAATTTCTTCATCAAATCTAATGAAATTTAAACAGCTCTAGACATGGAAAAGCAAATAAACTGAAATCCCAACAGAATCATTCCAAAAGGCATCGAGGATTCCATTCTAAGGAAAACCCAAAAAGGGAATTACGAAAAAGCAGATACCAATTTAAGAAACAAGAAGAATTTTCAGAGTGTTGTTGAATTCAAATACAGATCTGAAACTAAGAAGAACTGCTGAATTACATAAACGAACAAGTGCATTCGATAGGAGCAAGAATTACCTCAGAAACCGAAGAAAAAGAGAGAGATGGAAGAAAAGTTCGTTTGGGTCTTCTCTTAAAATTCTTGAAAAAAATGAAACCGGGTGTGTTCTTATCTAATGTAATGGAACAGGGAATCGCGAAAAATGGTAAATTGAGATCAAACGATGACTATCGGAGGAGAGAGAAGTTTGAAAGTTAAATTACAAAGAAAAATAATAATATAATAAAATGAGATTTGGGGAAATTCAGATTAACGAAAGGTGAGGGATGCGGAAAGGGAGAGGCTGCTTGTGGAATCAATTTTACTACGAAACTAATTAAACAGAATTTAACCCAGGGTTTAACCCTGGTTAGGTAACATCTTCAATCGCATAAATAAATTAATAAACAATGTGTGTTTGATAATCATTTAACTTTTCAATTCGATTTGAAGGTAGCTTACTAAGCTGTCATTTTGGAAAAACGATCCTATTATCACAAAGGATGCGAACAGAAGGGATCCATCTCATCCGAAAGGTTAGCCATACTACTCTAGTTTAGCTCGACACTCCTTTGATTTGAGCATTAACTTAAACATCAAAGCGTGTAGGGACCAATGTCACGTCGCATAAGACCTAAACTTAGGTAGACTTACGGTAAGATTCTTGCACCTGTCTCTTTTCTTCTCTTTCGTGTAATTATGCCTTCAGTAAATTAGAAATGTAAATATAATATCATTCCAACTTTTAATATCTAAAATCTTTGTTTATTCGAACCCAAAAAGTTAATTAAACGACAAAAAAATGTTTTTCTACTGTCTTTTCTTCAGTCCATTCTAGTTTGTATTAGCTTCATTGTCATTGTCATTTATGTTTTATAAATTAAAAGTGGTTGAAAATGGGATGAAATTACAAACAAAAATGGAACAAAATAAAATATGTAATCTTTTTTTAAAAAAATTAATTTGGTTAAATGAAAAATAAAACTTTTTTTCTTATTAAAAAAAATTACAAAATGAGATGAGTGGGTGGATGTGGAGCATGGAGGCGAAGTTGGGTTTAGACTTTGGACAAACCACCGACAAGCCGTACAAATATTTTGTGAATGGGCGGGTGTATTTCCAGATTTACCCTTCTCAGAAAGCAATGGACCACAAAAGAAGTAGGGACAAAATTGGGTATTTGGAAGAGAGTAGTTGAAAACTAACGCACATGCTAAATTGGGGAAATAGACCTCGCCATTTGTATTAAGTAATCAAAATTCTTATGCGGCTCCACAAGGGCGTGTTTGTCTTTTCAATGCCTTTTTTCTTTTTTATAATAAAAATTAAAAAATAACGGTAATTATACTTATGTATAAGTTTTTAATTATTTAATTGTGCTGATTTTGTTAATTAAATATTAGAATATGATAGTAAGTAGCACAACTCTACGTCATATGAAATCACGTGAAATATGACCAATTTATCAGGATTTTTTTTATTCTTTTGTTTGTTAAAATTCACTTTTTAAATCCATTTTAAATTTTTAATTATTCTCTTTCGCTTCCTTGCAATTAACAAACAATGAAATCTATTAGAAATTTGTTATGATTTGAAATCCCTGTTCTAAGATTAGATCTTCTTTTTAATTAAGTTAGTTTGGTATTAAATAGATATATTTTATGATTTAAGTATGATTGAAAAATTATTGCCTATTTATTTAGAATAAGATAAACAAAGAAGAAGATAATCTAAAATAAATTAATATAACAAAAGATCAAAATCAACTCAAATCACATCAATTCTAACGTAGCGAAAGGGTAATTACAATAAATTAATTTATCAAACATTATGTAAAGCCTTGTATGATTAGAGAATTTAAAAACAAACATTTGAAAATAGCGTATTCAATAAAAACAAAGTTGTATTTTTTGTTTTTAAATATGCATAGCATATTCAAAAATTAAATTATAATTTAAATAACAATAAACTATTATTAATTAATTTGTGAATATGATTTATGTTTTTGAAAAATTATGTAATTTTTATTTTATAATATTGTATAATATATTGGATGATATATTATATACTTTTTAGAGAATGAATTAAGTTTATAATAAGGCGATTAATAAATTTTTAATGTTTTTGTGCCTTCTAAATTTAAAACTGAAACATAATTGTCTTTTAAATATATATTTATCAAATTAAATTAATAACATAAAACATAATCTGGATAGCTGTTAATTTCTTAAATATTTGTGAATCAATTATATTATATATGTAAATCGTTTTTTACATTTGACAAATTCTATTCCTTAGACCTTAAGAACAAACACTCTGCATTCAATGACGGGCAATAATATCAACAAACAAAAAAACAACCTTTACAATGACACCCCGTTCCCATTGATTTGGGTTCAATTTTCCCCAACAAAAAACACGAACACAGCAATCCCATTTCAGAAATTCGCAGGCTTCTTATACGTCAAATCCGACCGACTTTCCTTGTAGAATTTCACGAACAGCAAAAGAATGGCGGAATTAAGCACAGAGTTGCACGCCCAAGCTCCAATACCATTGCACCCACCTTTCAAAATGTGAAACAAAAACACCCCAAAATGGCAGAGCAAGTTGCAGGAAAGCAGAGCAGCTTGGCAATTGAGTACGAACGGGAAGGAGGCGGCCGGAAACCCAACGACGGTCAAGAATCGGTAACCGTAGACAAGGGTATGGAGGAGCGTGGTGGAGAGAATGGCAAGAATTTGAAACGACTGTGAGAATTCGAGCCAGAGGAAGGAAGTGAGGATGAGAATGGATTGGTTAAAGAGGTGGAAGAATGGGAGGCGGCGGCGGCGGAGGACGGTGAAAAAGGTACGGAGGAGATGGAGGAATCGAGAGAGGTAAAAAACGTACGACCAGAAGAACACGCGTCCTGAAGGGCGTGTGCCAATTGGAAAACAGAGCAGCCACTGAAATGGGGTGGTTCTGGTTCTGCTCCGTCGCCAGAGCCACCGGGTGTCACGAATCTCCGCCGCAGCGGAGAGGATTATTCCGGTAAAGATGACGGCCGAAATTACAGCCATGGAGAGACTATGGATAGCCGGAACCGGACCGAGTGGAACAGGGCGTGGACGGCGGAGAATGATCATTAAAAAACGGAGGAATACGGCGGCGATGATGTAGAGCATGACGGCGGCGACGAGGAAGGACCAGGTGGAGCCCCATGATTGGGTGTGACTCCATCGGAAATTGACAATGGAAGGGTGCTCCGATAGCCAGTATTGAAACATGGGAACCGTCGGCATTGGAATTTGGGGGTTTCACAATCAAAAACAATTTCGTTACATCATTCATCATATATAAACACAGAATAAAAAATGGAGATTATATAAATTTATTGATAATTTAGATAAGAAAACGTATTACGATACGAGCAAACGATGCCGACTAGTAAACTGGGCCATCGGGAGAGGCAAGGACGGTTCGTTTTGTGGGACCAAATTTACTAAAATAATAATTATTATTATTTTCCCCGAAACGTGGTCCTATATTATTCAATACTTTAATAATTTACACTTGTTGTTAAAAAAAATGTTTGTAAAAAATCAGATTTGTTCGTATGAAACATGCCCAAAACGTTGACAATTATTAAAAGCTTACTAAAAAGTTTTTTTTTTTTTTTATATATATATATATATATTGATTTTTAAATATCGACTCAACAACATGATAAAAATGAGTTAAAATATTATTGTTAATTTGGTGTAAATTAGTAAAATTGTGTTTTTAGAAAAAGACATAGTAAATTTTATGTTTTTCTTGAAGAAATTAAGACTCAATAGGGAGTTGGATTGTGTTCCAAGAAAAAGGAAAAGTATGGAACACTTGTCTTTCTAGAAACCATACATTTTTTAATTATTGCTTCATTCAAACCTTTCCAATTACCTACCAATTACCAAAAATATTATTTTAGTACAATAAATAGAGATATTTGACTTTAAATAATCGGCTATAAGTTAATTATTGTTAAAGATATGATTTTGTCACCGATAAAATTATTGTAATTTAAATAACAATTTGAAAATGAAAAGTCAAATAGTCTTATGTAACATGTATCTTCCTGGTTAACTTGAACATGGTAGAAATATATCCACCTATCAATTATCTAAATTTCAAATTAATTTGTTATTTTTACTTTCAATTTTATGTTTTTAGATTTTTCTACCAAAGTACATAAACTTCTTATTTTTGTTCATTCCTTCGTTCACATTCCTTTCTACGAGGTCAACATGAGATTACAAACTTACCAATTTAGCTTTTCTCATACCTGCTTAATTAAACTATTGGATAAAAAGTAAACGATCACAATCATGCATTTTATTATAAGTCGGTTTAAATATTTACTTCATCACTATACTTTTGACTTTGATTCATTTTAATTTTTATACATTTAAAACGTTCATTTTAGTCCTTACAATTTTTTTATTTCTTTTAGTTCCTATACTTTTTTAAAAGTAACCATATCAATTCCTAGACCTAGTAGTAAATTTCTAATACTAAGGTAGTACAATTTTTTTTATACCATTTTCATTTATTGTCGGCTACCTAAACAATTATTAAAAATTATGTGAGGTTCATACAATAAATATTTAATAAATTAATAAATCATTTAATTATGAGGTGGTATGTACTACCTATAAATTTTGTTAAAAAAACCGTCACTATTTTAGAAGTATAAAGATCAAAAAGAGTAATTTTAATATCTAAAAACAAAAAAATAGAACGAACCAAAGTTGAAAATAAATGATGCAGTAATGCCTTAATTTAAAGATCAATTCAATAAGGAATTTCTAGTCTTTTTTATTAATTATTTTTAGTTCATGGCGTGGACTGAATATTGAAAGCTGACAAATATTTAAAAGTTGATATATATATATATATATATATATATATATTAGACCATAGTTGACTTTTAATTGAAATTTTGTGAATTTTTAAAGAACTATTAGTTGATTTCAATGAAGTTGATGAGTTTTTAGAAATTTAGACATTAATTTGGGTGAAAAATACTATTTTTAGTGGAAATGGATATAATTTACTCGGCCATTTTTCCCACTGCGACTATACAATATTCATACTCTCTTTTACAGCCGTTAATAGTTTAAGGATATAACCCAGTAATCTTATGACACGTGGTAGCAACTAACAAGTTGACGAGCATCACGGAGAAAGTGCAGTGTATTGTTTAGGGCACACGGCTGCGAGAAACTTCCATTTTCAAACGTATATTTTTCGGTTTTCCGTCAAACGCGTTCATCTTCGGTTTCAGATTTGCCTTTTCATCCATATTGGAACGCAGGATCGGCCGGTTTGTTCTTCTTAATCACCAGGTTTGTTTCATTTTTTCAGTTTTTTTTTTTTTTTTTTTTTTTTTTTTTTTTTTGTAATTGCAGTTTTATTCCTGAGTTTTTTTCTTCTTCTTTTGTTCTATTGTTTCCCTTGAATTCGATTCCCTTGGTTTCTGTTTGGGGATTTTGAAACCCTAGGATTCGAGATTCGTTTGTATTGTTCTGCTTGTGGATCCATGACTTTGATGGTTGATTCTCTTTAGGTTCTCCCATTGGTTCTGTTGGCAGAAGGAAATTTTACGATCTCGAAGTTTTTTTTTTTTTTTTGTTGACTTTTGTGGATTTCTTTTCTTTGTCTCATTTTTGTGGTGTAATGTGATTCAATAGGTGGGTTGTGTAGATATGGCAAGCGGGTTTGGGGAATCGACGAGTAGACAACCTCAAAGTCCTTCTTGTTCCGATAACAATGGTGATGCTAGTAATTTTGAGTGCAATATTTGCCTGGATTTAGCTCAAGATCCTATTGTAACCCTATGTGGTCATCTTTTTTGTTGGCCATGTCTTTATAAGTGGCTGCATATTCATTCTCATCCCCAGGAATGTCCAGTTTGCAAGGCTGTCATTGAAGAGCAAAAATTGGTTCCTTTATATGGTAGGGGAAAGACATCGACTGACCCAAGATCGAAAAGTATTCCTGGAATTAATATTCCTAATCGTCCTGCGGGACAGAGACCTGAAGCAGCAGGTCCTCCCCCAGAACCAAATCCTTTTCCTCACAATGGGTTTGGATTCATGGGAGGACTTGGAGGGTTTGCCCCAATGGCATCGACGAGGTTTGGCAATTTTACTTTGTCTGCAGCTTTTGGTGGTCTTGTCCCATCTTTATTCAACTTTCAGATGCATGGATATGCAGATCCAAGCATGTATGGTGCAGGTGCTAACTTTCCTTATGGGTTTCCTAACATGTTTCATGGTAGCCATGGTCACGCCCATGGATACTATCACCAGCTTCGTCAAGGTCAGCAAGATTACTATCTGAAGCGCCTGCTTTTGTTTATTGGTGTTTGCGTTCTTCTTGCCCTAATCTGGCAATAGAAGAAAGGGTCCATTAGGGCTTATATTACTTCGTGGTGTTTAGTGTATTCAATCTCTAATGTAAGAATTAAAAAAAATAATAAAAAAATAATCTGTTGGCACATTGTCTTGATATCTCATCATTCATCTTGATTAGTCTTACTGTATGTTGAAATGGTCATCGACTTTCTATGCTTAGGCATGGCGAACATGAGCTGACATGCTTATGCAATTGTATTTTGAAGGTTTTCATTTATGCATATATATACACACAGATTTATTTGCTGACCAACAATTGCAATCAAATGCAGAGTGAACAAAACACATGCTCTGATTTCATTCTCTCTAAGATGATTTATTTGCCTAAGTGGTTTATCTAGTGCTCTTACCCAAATTCCTACTTGCGCTGTGTGTTTCTTGTTTTTTTTTTTTTTTTTTTGGTTGGTACATCTAGGCTTACTCTTGGCGAAGAAGTTAGGGTGCAATATGGGGTTGCTGCTGAACATGGTATTTAATGTTGTTTAGCTATAGTTGTATCCATGCCTATTGTTTCAATTAACAATGCTTGCTTTCTATTTGTTTTCTTTCCCCATTTCTCCAATTCCATTTTGGAATATGTTTGAATTTTAGTCTTCGCCTAGTATTATGTAACATGTCATTGTATGGATAGACCATGTTTATCAGAAAATGCAGGATGAATAGTAGGTGCTTGCTATTGATGCTAGATATCAAATGAACTTATATATTATGTGCTATGGCTTGTAGTGCTGAATTCTTTATTGTTTATTTTTCTCATTAATGCTGGAGTATAATGTTAGGGGGGGTATTGTTGGTCCAGTGAATTGTTTGTCACCACCCTCATTTAGCAAAATGAGTATTTAGATCTATGACTGAAGCAATTGTAGTATATGATAGTTGACACTTTCTATATTTTTATGTGTCATGGTTTATTTTGTGAAAACCAGAGAGTATTGAACTTGGTGAGGATGTTTTTTTCTCTTTAAAGCCTAGCTGGTAGATTTTTTTTTTAAAGATGATTTGTTAGCATCCTTGAGGTATGTGGCAGGATGAGATAGGGAAAGGGATGGCCTCTCTGGCCCCGTCCCACGCTCTCAAATCACTCGTCCCTAAATTTTGTGGGGGTGGAGCACAAACCATGTCTCCCAAATTAAAACAGGAAACATTTCCTCTTACCCTTTCCCAATTCTGAGATTCATGGGACCTCAATAGCGTCACATTTCTAGAACTGAGTTTTCTTTTTTAATCTTTTCTCTACATAATTTCTGGATTTGTTGCATTTTTTTTTTTTACAATAATAATTAGATGTTATCACTTCATTTGTTTACTCTTTTACTTATTACTTTTCTTTTAAGTATTTTTCTTTTATAATTTTTTTTTTAAAATTATTTTAATTGTAGTACAAATATATTAAGAAGATATACAAAAAGTGTGATAAAGTGATGACTACTAGTGTTGCACATAAATGTAGACTACATATATTAATATGCTGTCTAATCTAAGGTTGGAAAAATTATTGAAGTGTAGCATAGCCTGTGGAGAGTTGAGTGGAACTTTACAAGCCCCACAACTTTCTTTTTAATGGGAAAACTATTAGCAACAATTTCCTAATTTTCTTTACTTCTCATTTTCATGTCTTAGTTACTTATGGGTATTGGTAGGTAATTGAATTATTATTTTATGCACAGAAATTAAATCAAACTAATTTTTTACATTTTTCTTCCTAAGAATAATTCAGCATATGTTAATCAATTTACATCATTTGGATTTTATTTCTAAAATATCGTATGGAACAAACAATTGTATCCATTAAATCCTTAAATTATCATAAGTGAATTAATATAGACTATTCCTTAATTAGGATTACCTTGAAATTGCCAATGCATCAATTATTAAATGTGGACTCCTTAAAATACCATATTAAAAAGAAAAGACATTTGAAATTGATGCATTGACAATTTTGATTAAAAACGGGATGGTTGACAACATTCAGGTAATGGGTGAACTAACATAAGATGTTATTTTTGACTTCTTTGTCGATAACTATGTTGAGGGTTGTCTTGGGTAGGCCTAAGTCCAAATAACTCTAGGATTCACACTTGAAAAAGAAAAATGATTCGATTGTCGAGACGACAGAGTCAAGCTAATTACTATTTCACGAAAGAGAAAGTGGGTTAGTTGACTACTCTAATCAATGTGCATGAGTCCAAGCACATTTGGACAAACCAGACTTTATAAATAACACATCAAGCTACATCACGAGGTATGCAGAATTTTCAACAAAAATACCTCTAATGCCAACTTTAGGTCGTATACATGGCTCAACACCACACTGGTGTCATGTGTGAGTTCTCTTGTTAGTCAACTTGACATCACAGTTACGTCAAGTATGTGGTCGAACAAACGTGCGAAGACATAAAATGACTTTTTGAGATATAATGTATCAATATCTATCTTATATAAAACATTTAAGTTATGCAGTTCATTTGAATGGTTAGTAATGAAAATGTATTTTTTATTTATTTAGATGAGTAATAAATTTGGAAAGAAGAGGATGAAGCAACAAATTTGGGGTACCCAACACTCAACGCCATGTGAATACGACATGTCGATTGTCATCTTTCTGGAAGAATGTTACGTGCATGTAAAAAAGCATACAAATATTACCATTTCGCCTTTTATTATACCTTACCCTACTTTTATTACCCCTTTTTTATTTGCTTTCTAAAGTCCAAAATATTCTATTTTCTTTCCTTTCTCTTCTTTTATAACAAATTTATTGTATCTTATACTTCTTACCCTCTCGATTATTATAATTGTTATCGTGGTAAAAAAAAAGTAAGGCTAACTATTTAGTTATAATTAAGGAAAATGACCTATTGGATCATTTCAAGACAAATGTCTTATTTGACAAACTACATGATGTGGTCGAGCCAACAAGAATCCATGAAAAAGCCAACTAAAATTAATAAGGCCTCACTCATAAGGGTCACCACGAGAGAAAAATCTGACCATATGATTAGTAATGACTACTCGTGATTAAGTTTGCAAGCGAAATAATTTCAAAATTTTTATCATAACTATGGTAATATTTACCCTAAGTTAGTTTCATGATTGGAGGAGCCTTCCAAATACACTTAACATAAGAACCAATGGGTGCATTGAGCTGAGACTTGAGAGTCACTTGCCTAATGTTGTTGGAATATTTTCTTAAACCCCCTTTGAAAGCAAAAGCTACTCACCACCGGCCCGTCTCTATCTCTCTCATTCTCACCTTACACATAAAACCCACCTTTTACCTTTCCTCCTTTCCTCACACCCTCTCGCCGGCGGCCGCCATGCTCCAACCGCCACCATCCACCTCCCTTCTCTTCCTCCTCCTTTTCTTCTTCATTTCCCCCATTACCGCCGCCAATGCTACCGCTCTATTCAAGGAGGCCCCCCAATTCTACAACTCCCCGGATTGCCCCTTGGTCATCATTGGCCAGGATGACACTCACCAGCTGTGCTCCAACGACGCCGTCCACGTGGCGATGACATTGGACACGGCCTACATTCGAGGCTCCATGGCGGCCATTCTCTCGGTTCTCCAACATTCCTCCTGCCCCCAAAACGTAATATTCCATTTTGTTTCCTCCGCCTCTGCAAACGCGTCGTCTCTACGCGCCACCATTTCCTCCTCCTTCCCTTACCTGAAATTTCAAATCTACCCATTCGACGACGGCGCTGTCTCCCGTCTGATCTCCACCTCAATTCGCTCTGCTCTGGATTGTCCATTGAACTACGCCCGTAGCTACTTGGCCGACCTCCTTCCTCTCTGCGTCCGCCGTGTCGTCTATCTCGATTCGGATCTAATCCTCGTCGATGATATCGCTAATCTCGCAAATACCCAATTAAACGACGCCGTACTCGCCGCGCCGGAATACTGCAACGCCAATTTCACTTCTTATTTCACTCCCACTTTCTGGTCCAGTCCATCTCTGTCTCTCACGTTCGCCAATCGCAACCCCTGTTACTTCAATACCGGCGTCATGGTCATCGACCTCTCCCGGTGGCGTCTCGGCGACTTCACCGCTAAAATCGAGGAATGGATGGAGCTTCAAAAACGAATGAGGATCTACGAGCTCGGATCTCTACCGCCGTTCATGCTCGTTTTCGCCGGAAACATTGTGCCCGTGGACCACCGGTGGAACCAGCATGGACTCGGCGGTGACAATTTCCGGGGACTCTGCCGGGATTTGCACCCGGGTCCGGTGAGCCTGCTGCATTGGAGTGGAAAGGGGAAACCGTGGGCCCGGCTCGATGCGAACCGGCCGTGCCCGTTGGACGCTTTGTGGGTCCCTTATGATTTGTTACAGACACCCTTCTCCTTGGACTCATGATTGGTTGAAGCTCGTCGGAAACGGTTCGGTTTTTAGGATTACAGAGGAAAACGACGGCCGTCGGTGACGGAGAAGGTATGATTGGGCGGAGAAAGGAACAGGGAAATTATAATTTGTTTTATTTTTATTTTTTTAAAGAAAGGGAAATGTTAAAAGCTGAATTTTGAGGGGAAAAGAAAAATAATAAAGGATAAAGGAGAATTAATATTTGTAAACATAAATTTGATGTATCCATAAACCCTGTTGTATTCAAAAGTTTGTATAGATTTTTATATAAATACTCATTATCATCATTTTTTTCTAAAATAATAATTGTCCTTTTTAACCTAAATACTAATTATAGATTTTGATATAAATATTTCTTTTTTTTTTGTTGAATAACCTAATTAAAAATAAATTAATTTAGACATTTTATGAGCTAATTACACATTTATTATATTCTTTACATTAATGGATATATTGTTCAAATATTGTAGTTGATGGTGAGTTGACAAAAAATAAATAAATAAACGAGAAACTATATCATCTAAAACATAAAATTTTCTGATTTTCCCTCAAAATTTTATGAATTTGGTTTAAATCTTTGTGTTTTAATTCCTCGTCGTCGTAATACATTGAAAAAGATTTATTGTACTCCATACATTATTACCAAAAACAAATTTATCATTATCATCTATAGCATCATATTTTCTTCCACATATGATCGATTCTGAATTACACTATTTGAATTGGTTTGTAATGTGATCCAAAATCCATATTTGAATTAAGCATTTTGGATACAATTTTTAATACAAATTTCATTTCGTTCTAGCCGTTTTTAGTCTAACACTATTTCTTATAGTTTTTGCGCTTTACGATCTCGTTTTTGTTTCGTCTTCGATTACTCACTCTTTCAAACCTCCTCTAATTTCCAATAATCTTGATTATATTCTAGCTCTTCAAACACCTCTATATTTGATATAGATTAGCTTGGGTTGGAGATATAATTACTCATAAAATCTAAACAAAATACCTTATTAGATTTTTCTAAAAAAAAATAAAAATAAAAATAAAAATCTTATTAAAAGAAATAAACTCGATTTAAATAACAAATGTAACAAAAATGAATTAGAATGAGATAATGAAAACATAGTTGGAGTGACAAAAAGAGGGTGGAAAAGTAGTTCCCAGCTGATTGCCGCCTTTAATTCCCCAAATAATAATAAATACACTTTTCCGGCATTAATTCTAATTAATTGTCTCCCAATTTTAATTAATTATATGAGACAAAAAAAAAAAAAAAAAACCAATTATCCAATTTCTCTGCTGGCATTTGATAATAACCTAATAAATATTCTCTTCAACAATTAAATATTTTCATTATATATATATATTTATATATAAGGATTAAATTTTATATAAACCCTATCTTTGATGTGGGACTTTATCCTCTATTGGCTTAAATGAACTCTTGATGAATCATCACTCTTATAAAAATGGGTGGTTGAAGATAAAGCAATTAGTTCAAGGTATTAATATATATAACATAATATAAACTATTTTGTAGATAAAAAAAAAATTTAGATTAAACTTTTGGAGTCTATTAATGATAGATTATAGGGTTAGTAGGTGTTTATCAACGATAGAATCTATCGTGGATAGATTTTGATATATTTGAATTCTTTTTGAAAATGTTGTTATACATTAGTTTTAATAGTGCTACTCGTTGTAGTTATCCTTGGAAAAATGAATTCTAAAACTTGGTAGATAGTATTTCTGAAAGGAAAAAACTTAGTTGCATATAGGTTTCACATTTTGAGATGGTTGTTCATACACTTTTCACTCATGCAACTATGCAATACATATGATTAGGGTATATGTCCTCGAGTAAGATGGAGGGCGACATTCAATACAATTACAGCTTCAATAGAAGTGAGTAAATGGCATAATCAAGCGTAATTTAAAATTTTGGAAATAAAAAAGTTTCACTTGGATATTTGTTCTTGTCGAGTAACATAATTCAAAAGTAAGTGGATTCAAACTACGAATATCTTAATCGTCAACATATGTCGCTTGTCAGTTGAGCTATGTTGGCTTTGGATAGAGAGCTAACATTCGTATTTAACTCCCATTTAGTTTATTATGTATTTGTGGGGGAATAGGTTAGTGTGTGAAGTCAGGTGGTGAAAGAGAGTGGTTGGTAAAAAGGGTAAATCATATACTGTCTCCCGGATTACGCTTTTCTTTAAAACGATATCCAAACAAAAGCTTTTCTTCTAAGCGATCTTATGGGCTTTCTAACCCACACTTGCTCGCTTTTAAGATCCAATGGGCTTTTGCTTAATATATTGGGCTGGGCTTCTCCAAGCCCTTTTACCAAAGTCCATCCCTTATAATTCTTCTCTTTTAAAAAAATAATTTTCAATATTACCATGGTTTCAATAATAATAATAATAAAACTAGAATTGAAATATAATCTAGTATTTATGAAATTTTCTATTAAAATGTAATCTTCATTCGTTATTTGTCATTAGTACGAAAACATTTAAAAATAGTGTACAATTTATAAAATAAAATAATATATCATCTAATACGGTAAAATATAGAATCCACTAAATTTATTTTTCTAATAAATTCCCTTGAATAGTAAACCCCCACAAAGCAAATATCTTAATTGGTAGCACTAAAAAAGTTAATGCAAATAGCTATTTTCTTATATATATATATATAGGGAAGAAAAAAAAGGGCTACTAGGAATTGAAATATGTTTTGCTGATTTTTTTTTTTTTTCGTCTCTCATTATTTGACACAATCAAATCTTGACCAATTCAACACTAACTGTATTTATTTATTTATTAACTAATTAATTTAAACAAGAACTTTTCGTCATTAGATTCCAAGTCATAGAAATTTCAAACGAATACGTAATCTTATAAAAATTACCATTTCAAATTTGAAGGACTTTATGATATATTTATAATTTCTATGATGAATCAGCAAACATTTTTTAATAATAAAAAAAAGAACGCTGACTTTTTCGATAGACGTGTCTATTATTGATAAATTTTAAGATTTTATATTTTGTAAATTTTTTGTCTTCGGAATATGTTAATTGTGAAGAAATAGGAAGAACATATAAATACATCCATAAGCTTCCAAGAACGAAAAGACAGAAGTTGAAAAACAATTTAAAAAATGGATTAAGGGGACATCTTTAATTAATTATATTAATTAATTAAAAATCTCTTCTCTTTACCCTTTAATTTAAATAGATACGTTTAAGTTTTAAGCAAATGCAAAACACCAAAAGATTAAAAAATGAATATAATTTCTTCAACTTTTTACGCTCTTCTCCTAATTTCTTCATCCATTAACGGCAACGCTCAACAGAATTACACACCGCACAGCTGCGGCGGCGCCGACGACAATGAACTGACCGGACTCTACTCCTGCAACGGCGGACCAACCTCCTGCCGGGCCTTCCTCATCTTCAAATCTAAACCCCCTTACGATTCTGTTCCTTCCATTTCCAATCTTACTTCATCAGACCCAAATCAAATCGCCGTAGCTAACAACGTCAGCGTCTTCTCTTTTTTCTCGCCAAACACGCCGGTCGTCGTTCCGCTTCATTGTTCTTGCGTCGCTCGATTCTACCAGGCCAACGCCTCTTTCGTTCTATCGCACTCTCATACCTATTACATTGCGGCCACTGAGTTTTACCAGGGCTCTGTAACTTGCCAGGCTCTTAAATTCGCAAATGGTATTGAAGAATTGAATCTCCGGCCTGGTATGATATTGCTCGTCCCGCTTCGATGCGCCTGCCCCACCGGGAACCAGGCTGGAATTGGGGTCAAGTTTTTAGCTACTTATTTGGTTGGTAATGGCGAGAGGGTTTCAGAAATTGGGGAGAGATTCAATGTGAGTGAGAAGAGTGTTCTTGAAGCAAATGGATTTAGTGAAGATGATGATCCAAATCTATCTCCCTTTTCGACAATTTTAGTTCCATTGTCAACCGAACCGTCAAGTTCACAAATTAAATTACCATCCTCTTATACTGCTAATTGGCAGGGGAATGAATCGACAACAAACATTTGTGTTGAAATCGCAAAAGGCGCGGGTTTCTTCCTATTAGCCATTGTTGTTGTTGCTTTTGCAGTTTTTCTCATTTACAAAATCAGAGCAAAGGGGATGGATTCTAAGAATGATAAGAACATTATCAGAAAATGGACGCCACCTGCTGATCTCCGAGTCGAAATTGCAAGCATGGAGAGAGTTGTGAAAGTGTTCGGGTTCGATGAGATCGTGAAAGCCACAAGAAGATTCAGTTCTAAGAACAGAGTAAATGGGTCTGTGTACAGAGGAACTTTTGGCAAGAAGATGAAACTGGCAGTGAAAAGAACAAGGATGGACGCCATTAAAGAAGTTAACATTCTGAAGAAAGTCTACCATTTCAATCTAGTGAAGCTTGAGGGTGTTTGTGAAAACCATGGTCGTTTTTACCTTCTTTTTGAGTTTATGGAAAATGGGTCATTGAGAGAATGGCTCAATAGAGGCAGCAGAAAAGAGAGACAAAGCTGGAGGAAGAGGATACAAATTGCTCTCGACATTGCTAATGGACTTCACTATCTTCACAGCTTCACAGAGCCTGCATATGTTCATAACAACATCAACAGCAGCAATATTCTTCTCAACAGCAATTTAAGAGCCAAAGTTTCGAACTTTACTTTGGCAAGAGTAACAGAAAGAGCCACTGCGGCCTCTGTCTCGACTACAAATGTTGTGGGGGCAAAGGGATACATGGCTCCAGAGTACAAGGAGACAGGACTTGTAACTCCAAAGATTGATGTCTATGCTTTTGGAGTGGTGGTTTTGGAGCTTGTTACTGGAAAAGAAGCTGTTTCTATGGAAGGGGGAAGAGAGGTAACACTTTCTTCAATGAAACCCAACATTGGAGAAAATATGGAAGTTCAACTGGCCGGGTTTATCGATTCCAACATTAAAGAAACACGGAAGATGGAGTTTGCTAAACTTATGGCTAAGCTAAGTACAGCCTGCTTGAACCAAGAACCAGAACAGCGACCGAGCATGGGGGAGGTAGTGTCAACTCTATTAAAGATTCAGGTTCATTTACAGAAGCTACAACCGTCGACATTGTTATGTGGCGACCGTCATCAATATGAAGAAAGAACTGAGACAGAGACAAATGTGGAATTATAGGCATTAAATTAAATGAATCTAATTAACTTAATCTGCACAAAGGGGATCCTTCTATGAATTTGGCCTTAGCTGTAAATATGGAAGGCCAAGAAAAGAAATGATGAACAAATTAAAAGAATCGCTATTGATTAAAGGTACAGATCTCCAGTTTCAATAAGGAAAGGTCCCGGTCATTTGAATATGATCAAGGGTAGTCCGAAGACCATATTTATGCACAGCCATCTGCCCAGCTCTGAATCCATCTCCATACACTGGGGACATGTCCGACTCTATCTGGTGTTTAAAGAACTCCCCAAGTTTTCTCTCAAATTTGGACATCGTTTTTCTTCTTGATGATGATGTGGGAGCAGCAGAGTACGAGGTCGAGGCGACATCGTTGTAGTCTTGGGAAGACATGAGTTCGGTACTCAACCACATGTGTGCTAGAACTTGACAGATACCTTCTTCCACGTCTTGAGTGAGAGTTCGAAAACCTTTAAAAACCATGGCAGGATTGTCAGGATATCAAACAACAGAACAGGAATGTAGCTGTTGTAAGGTCATTGCCAAAGATAATTTTTTGTATAATCCAAATAAAGTAAAACACACCTTTAAGACGTAGCCATGCGTGCATCATCTCATGAGCTAAAATCGACCCAGTAAGCAACCTGTGCACGTTGAGAATCCCGGTTACACAAGATACACAAGTACTAATAATATACTATTATGTCGTACTCATTTTTTGACATTCTCAATAACCTTAACAATCCATTGAAATATGGATAGAAATAACATATCTTAAGGTTGTTGGATTAGAATGAGGATGGAGAGCATCGAGATTAACATAATTAATGCAAAAAAATTGCAAGTAGCTTAGCTACTAAATACTCCATTCAACAAATAACCAAAACTAAAACAATGAAAGGGAGATTATTACATACCTAGGAAGACCAAACAGAATGAGAATTGCAGTGACCTCGCAATGACGTGTTAATTTGTAGGGTTCCGACATCGTGCTCGATACTCGATTTCCCCTTTCATATCTAGGTCGCCTTAAAACCTGTGAGTTGTTAGATAAGTTAAATCTTTTTTCTTTTTTCTTTTTTCTTTTTTTTCTTTTGGTGCAAAGGGAATATTATGCCTTTGGGATTTGATCAATGAACTTGATTCATAACCCGAGGAAAAAAAAAGACGAAATGGAAGTGGAGAGAAGAAGAAATTCTTACAGTGCTAATGGTTTGTTCCTCTGAAAGACACAGTCCTCTTGTCTCGGGGATATGATAATGGCCCTAACAAGGACGAGAAAAATCAACACAGAATTCACAATACTGGCTTAATGACTGGTTAGCAATTAACAAATGACCAGACAACATCAAATATTGCAGCTGAGAAGAGGTTGTTAGTTACATGTTTTTCTCCTTCTCTTGCTTCGTTTAGTGCTTGCCTTTCGACCAAAAGCAATGGAACATCCTGCTCTACTTTCATATTCAAACCATCATAAAATTCTTGTATATCGCGATAAAGAGGTTGGCATTCTTTTGTGTCCATGATTGTAGAGTCGAGACACTCGAGGCAAAGCTTTCGACCATCATGAAGTGGAATATACTTAACCTCTTGTGGCTGGTAAATACAAAATATCCAACACTTGGTCAAGAGTTCATGGAAATCGAGATTTTCTTGATGAACTTACAGCATATTTGCTTGAGAATGATTTCTAAAATGACTGAAGTCATTTTTTACATCTTTAAAATTACTTCAAAATTCATTTAAAATCCATTTTGATTATATAAAAACCAAGCTTAAAAAATGATACTGATTTGAATTAATACAAGCTTATTTCGAAATGAGTTTGACAATCTTGATGGTAAATTTAACGATTTCACCCTAATGAAACGCCACTAACCTCCATTCGTTCGCAACTGCAACATCGAGGAGTACCATCATATTCATGAGACGGACAGTATTTCTGGATCCAGAAAGGGTGTGCCCTATATTCAATAAGACCAGCAGGATTTGTTGGAATCTGTTCATGAGACACATATCCAAATGCCAACACCAATTGACTATAAGTAGATATTTGATGAGAAACATACTCTGTATATGTTAATTTTATTCATAGAAACAACATCACAACTCATGGTAACGTGATATTTTCTTTTTCACAGTAGAAATCTCTCCAACATTACAACATGCTAATTGACTAAGATATGCTTTTCTCAACATGTAGAAATGTTCACTCTTTACCCAGACAACCTCATGAAATCAGAAAGCAGTATAGGAAAGCACCTCAGTTACAAGTTAGAGATTATGGACCGGAAAAAATACTTACAAAGTGCTTGCAAACATCACATTTTGGGTGATAATTCTCCTTGTAGCAAGATTTATGGTATGGAAAATTCCCAGAAGTAGAAAACTATAAGAAGGAAGGATCATGTCTTGTCAGCTAGAGCCATGAAAAATGCTTTTAGCTCTGGGATGATGTAGAAAATAATTTTCACCTCGTAGTCTGAAATTGGAAGGTTGCAAGCGCGACAACGGAAACATTCTGGATGCCAAAATGCATTGAGGCAGTTCAAGTAACGTCCATAGCCAATCTCATTATAGCAGCCAGCACATATTCTAACCAGATTCAAAACTTGTTAAAATATACTGTCATATTTCTTTTTCTCATCAATTAGTTGACAATAAATTTCTGGAACAAAGAAAAGAAAAGGTTTACACTGCAAAATATAGCCCTGGAAGTTCTCAAAATTTTATTTTCTTAGCAATTAAATAGACTCAAAAGCAGAGAAGATTCGAGAAAGAACTAATAGAAACAAAGATAAGAGCTTCTTGCTAGAGATGGAAATGAACATTAGTACCTGGAACCAAATTGATATTGAGGTAGATAAGGTTGATACATGTTTCCACTTGTATATTGTGGAGGAGACTCCAAATTGAGGCTTTCTTGTACTGCTTTGGCAAGAAGTTCATCTTCTTCCACTTGATAATCACGATCTATCAAAAGTTTCAATAACTCATGTATAAGTCCCTACTTACAACAAATAATTAAGGGACGCATACAAAATATCTATATTTAAACATATGAATACTTGAGAAGTTAATGTCATTTGACTGCAATACCACAAAACACTTTGCAGTGCATCTTAATATTTCAGATATTCATTCTGCTATTCAGGAACATGAACATAGTTTCTTTTAAAATGTAAGATGGCAGTTGGGAATAGAAATTGGAGCAAGATTTGACAGACACTTCACTCACCAATCACATTATTTGCCTTCTGACTTTCTTCTACAAGAGATATTGCAATTGCCCGATCAATGTCTTCATTCTCGTTCTCTGACCATAAACCCTGTTTTCATGTTCCCACCACGGTATGTTAAATTGGTGAAATAATAAGATCGAACATTTAAGGCAACTTAGAAATTTCAACATTGAAAGTTAAAGGTTTTGCATATGACTGTTTAAATGATCAATGATGTCTAATTGTTCTGGAAACTAAAAATAGCAACAAAAAAGTCATGATTGCCAGTAGTGTTTGCATCACCTCAGAAGTCGAGGGCAGATGAGAATTTGGATCCTCTTCGTAGTTTGTTTGGTAATTCTTTTCAGCAATTCTATGACCAGATCCAACTTTTAAAATTTTGCTTAGCCAACCCATGGTGCTTAGTCTTATCTGTCCATGATCAATGAAAAATTTTACCTGGGAAAAACCGGAGCCAATAAAATGATGAAAGGGAAGTACATAAATACAGTCATAAATCATTGAATACACCCCTCTAATTGAAAATTTCAGCTTTACAACAGTCCTCAAAAGATTGAATATAAGGAGCAATGGTTAAATTATTATATACCAAGACTCTTATACATATGAAGCAAAAGGGAAAAAGGAAACAAAACACACGAGGATTAAATTCTTTCTAAACCTAAAACAACATAAGGAAAGACCAATGTCTAACATGCTTGAAGAACATTAGAAGGAAGACCCGCTTGAAAAGAAACACCAATGGCCCAAATAAACAGCATCCTTTCAATCATATAAACAACACTTTCATCCATAGTTGTAGAAACATCCAATCTTAATCACCCAATCAATACAACCCTTTAAACCAATAAGAAATTCAAACAAGAACAATACACAAGCATTATTTCTTCTGCCCTAGAAGAATTCTCCTGAAAATAAAAGTTTTGACATCTAAAGACAACACAGCATCCCTAAAAAACATCTGTAATTAGAGAGAGATTCTTCCAGCTCAGCTAAGTTTCAAATTCAATTAGTTTCAGATGAACGAAGTAAGAAGAGAATAAAAGAGTGCGGTCAGCAACTCACCTCCGGAAATCAATCAAGAAGCTGCACAAATGGTGGAAGTAGCAGAGACCCAGATAAGGAAAAGATCCCAATTCTCTAAAAGAAAGCCAGAATTACGCTGTAATCAAAGAAACCAATA
This sequence comes from Cucumis cinereus, assembly GCA_037974625.1. Taxonomy (NCBI): domain Eukaryota; kingdom Viridiplantae; phylum Streptophyta; class Magnoliopsida; order Cucurbitales; family Cucurbitaceae; genus Cucumis; species Cucumis cinereus. Next base: position 11,322,097 of record JBBPDJ010000014.1, read on the forward strand.
TCTCATTCGTTTTCACCCCCTCCCCCTTTCTCTTATTCTTTGTAAGCGAATAATCTATTCAGGTGTGGAAAAAAGGGAGCGATATAATTGTTTAATTCAGGTAATTTTTGTAAAGAAAAGCAGCCAAGAGCGTGAAAATGATTGAGAGAATACAGACGGAAAGAAAAGTTCCAAGGCTATTCTCCACATTCATACATCAGCAAATAGAAATACGGCAAAGCAGACACGCAAAGATCGGTTGAGAAGTTGAATTTCTCAGAAATTCAAAGTCAAAGAAGATTATAATCCAAACCCAATAGGGGAATGACGAAGAAACATGAAACCCAGTTGGGGAAAATCAAAGATTTCAATGCTTAGAAGACATACAGAACGTGGGGGCCCCTAAAACTCTGCCCAACGACAATAAACCCCAAAAGGGTTCTAAGAGAAGAAAGCGTAAAGGAAGAAAAAGGCATAAAAAACCATGAAATAATGTATAATTTATCTTCCTAGAATGGCGCGTTATGCTTATAATTACAATAAGAAAAAGGGGGGAAAGAAGAGCGAAGGAGGAGGAGGAAGAAGAAGAAGATAATAAAGCAAAAGTGGGAAAGTGGGCAGGTGAAGTGAAAAGATGGATTGATTTCTTCAACAATTACAAGAGAAGGAAAGGAAAATGTTCGATAACAATTTTCAGAAAGATTTTAGTAAAAAGGGGAGAAATGGAACCAAGAAGGAGCAAAAAAAGTTGAAAGATTCTTAAAGAAAAATGGTGTGGATGATGAAAGATTCGAACCCCCCATTCCCTCTATGAACAATAAAGTTTCATTCCAAGTCGAAGGGATATTTATCAATTAATGATTAAGAAACTTAGAATTTAGAACAAAATTTACCACTTGAAAGAAAAACCATAGCACTGTCGAGTTCTTTGACTTTTGCTTTGATGTTGGCAGCCAATTGTTGGACTATTCAAACTCTTTTAACATATTTTTTTTCTTTCCTCCAAACCAAAATTGGAAAGAAAAAAAAACAAATCTTTATTAAAATATATATGATAAATTTTATTATTTTTGGCTTAATGCTGACTATTTCTTGCGTTTTGGTGTGAATCTGAACTGAAAATCTAAATGGGACCAAAAAAAGAGAGACCTTTTTTTTTTTATGAGTACACAAGATTTTGTGCTGCAAGATTATAATTTATAGCCATTTATAAATTATGAATGCACAAATATAGATGATAATTCAAATTGGATTTATTTATTTAGATTAAAAGAATATTTGGATAATTTTAAATTTGTAAATATAAAGCGTGTAATTGAGTGCGTGGCATAAGCATTTGAATTTTCAATGTCAACAGTGACGGTTCGGTTTGAAGTAAAATTATTTTAAAACTTTGACTTCTTGCCTTTTGAGACTTCTTTTCAAACTTAAACCCAAAAACATTATTCGTTTCAATTTCAATTTTTAATTGGTTTTTCTTTCTTTCTTTTTTTTTTTTAAAAAAAAATATTATTCTGCACCTAAACCATTTTTCTGAATTAAACATTTAAATTCCCCTTTTTTAAAAATAAATCAGCCCTTCAAATTTTAATTTCTAAAAACCTTTTTTTAGTTTTAAAAGTTTACAACTTGTTTGGTAGAAAATTTGGATTCTATCTTATGTTTTCAAATACACTGAGTTCAACGCATATGTGTTTGACAGACAATCTGAATTTTGTTTTTGAAAACTGTTTTCCGATTCCTTAATCCAAACAGAGCAAAATTTGAAAATAATTTTTTCTATGTCTTTTATTAAGTCCATAATTTGAATTTTACCTTTTAAAAAGCATAATTATATTAAATGCATATAAAAATATTTTAAAATATAATATGTCAGGTTATAAACTCAATTCGTTTTTTTAAATATAATATGTATAGTATAATGTATTGTAAATTATATAATAATACAAAATAAAAATTATATAAATTTTTATGTTAAATTATAAAATTGATTCATATGGTTTTAAAAGGATGTAATTTAGTATAACTAAAAATTAGTCTTTTTGGTGGGATAAAATCATGGAAAATAGTCACCCTCGGGGGTGGAGACTATTTATGTTATTAAATTATAAGAACTATATATAATGTTTTATAAAACTATAAGTTAAACTCTAATTTTCTTCCAACAATAGAAACTAGAATTACAAATTAACCAATTTTTTAAACATAAACTATATTCATAAATAAATTAATAATAGCTTATTGTAAACTAAATATTAGTAGATAAGTAAGACTAGTTTTATGATTTATAAATATATAATATAAACACATCTAAATGTTCTTTTAAAGCTAGAATCCAATTTTTTGAATCTACACCAAACACGTATCTGAAATATAAAATACAACTCTGTTTACACTGATCACTTGTTGTCAAATTTCTGTTTTCAGATTATCTACCAAATTGACCGTTAACTTTTTATGTTTTAAAAAACTCCTGAAAAATGATAACAAACCAAAAAAAATCAAATGGAGGTTAATTTTTAAAAATAAAAAACTAATGATGATCAACTAAACATTAAAAAATCTCCTTTACAACTCATGAATAAGATCATGTACCCTAGAAAAATCCCAAATTCAAAATGCTATATAATTCTTCAATCATTTAGATCAAAAGAATTCTGAACAAGTAGACTAGATCTGGTAGTTGAAGCCATTTACATAAATACAAGCTTCATTCTTTGAAGATATCAAAGACATGTGCTACAGCCTGGCTAGTTTAAACTCAATGGGAACTACAGAAAATCGATTCTAGATTAAGTTTTGGTTAACTTCTAAACTTTGTTAGAACCTACTGCCATCATATCCATACCAAGAACCTTCAAGGCTAAAAAAGAGATGGATGAAGAACTTCAATGCAAAGAAAACAGCCGTTGTTCAGCCATCGTAACCAACCATCTACATTGTTGTTCCTGCACCATCAGATAGAAGAGAGGCAGCAGCTGCTGCAGCAGTAGGAACAACACCTGTGGATATTCCCGGTTTCGACAAATGCAGCAGCCTGTACAAGTAAAAGAGGAAAGCTTGGTTTTGTCGCTCTTTAGAAAGTACAAACAGTAAAGTAAAGACATGCACATTTGGGATTTGATCTTTAATTCAATCTATACCAGAAGACAGAAATACAACACATTTTTTTAACTTTCTAATCGTATTATATATAGCTACTAGTATCTTCGGAGAAGCATGATAATGATTACAATGCAAAAGCATCCGGTGAATTTTTGCCCAGGTCAGTATTCTCTAAAAAAAAGATAGTATATGAAGAAAAGTAGTATGATGATTAATGAGATGATAAAACGTTCAGAAAAAATAGAGCTTTTATTCAAGCTGGTAAGAATATTCTTGCATAGTACACAAAAAAGAAAGTAGGAAATCAGGTTTGAGACGTTGACGTGCACGCCTTAAGTGGGCTTCATTAAGGGGCCTCAGTGGGGTTTCTAAACACTGGCCGAGGTCAAAAAACAATTCAATCAACATACAAATTGTGATTGATAATTGTCAATCGTTTCATGTTCAAATTAGGTAGGTTAGATGACACACATATACATAAGGAGGGTTTTCTCAAATCAATATCAAGCTCCAGTGTTCATAGGTTATTGAATATGCATCAACTGAAATTGTATACCAATAGAAGTACTTACGGTGCAAGATATTCACAGAAAGTCGACACTGCACCCGCTACTTCAGAATAGTTATCAGAAGTTGCTGGGGCTGTCACTTCGACCAGCTGTATACCAGGTGTTACAGGTACAGCCTCATCAGTTGAATGTAGCTTTAACATCTTATTAACTGATGAAACTGTCACTGTTATGTGGGCACCCCGATGGAAGCGGAAGGCAAAACCAACTCTCAGCAGCTCGTGATCTAACTTATAGCCAAGTGCATAGAATAGACGAAGCACATTCTTGCTAACTTTGCTTTCTACCATTGTCCTAACCAGAACAGAGAGTTGTTCAGCACCTGCACCTCTAATTGCCCCTCCGATATGTTTAACCGTCCTAAAAACTCATGGAGACAGTTCTCATTAGTTCAGTTAGCTCCAAGTCCAAAGTAAACAACACCCCATTATTTCAAAAAATCGAATTATACCATGTTGGTTCCGCCTGCTCAAGGTCGCATAAGATTCGAACCTCCGAAGCTACAGCACCTAAAATCATGCTGATTGATTACGAAATAAGACGTGGTATTATAAAAGCAAACCACAACCTCCATTTTACTTGGAGAAATGCTACTCGTATCAATCGCTCAATTAAATCACCTATTGACCAAAAATTTCTAATGGATGAAGTTAAATTTAAATATTGTACAATCAAACACACGCTAACGAAATCAGGGGTAAAAAAAAACTAAGATAAAACTTAAAAGTACCATCAGATGCTAAGAAAGCAAAATATGAAATAATAGGATAAAGAAAGACATGGATACCTAGGCTAGGTCCACTTTTTAGGCATATTTCATGGAGCCTCAATCTTTCTCTAGGAACGCCGCAAATACCTTGAAGAAGAATCTCAAGGGCTTCAACGTGCTGCATAATCAAACTGTCAAGATTAAAGTCCAAAGCACAAAACTTCTCGCTACTGTCAAGTAAGGAATAACCAAGGGAAAAAGTAACCTCCATTGAAAATAGTAGACAAAAACAGAAAATAGTCGTAAAGAATAGCGAGCAGTCGCAGAATGCAGGAAGACATTGATTCAAGGGTCAACTAGAACATAAGTGCTTCTTCTTTCAATATCTTATGGAGATGAGGAATAAAAGGGTTGAGTAGATTTCAAGAATAATAGATGAATTATAGTTGATAAAATGAAAAACCTAGAAGAAAAATAATCAGAAATGAAAAGGAAAAAGGAACTTGCCTGGGTCTCAATTATGCCCTGAACCACACACTCCATTGAAGTCTAAGCTGCGGCCACTTCAATTTGGTTCAGTTTGAAATCATGGCCAAATCAATTCTTCTTCAACCGAAGCTTCAAATTCCGAGCTGTATCTCGAGTTCCACTGCCTTCAAGTTCAAAGTTTGAACCACGAGGAATGGAGAGTTTCTTCAAAATCCTAATCTCGAATCTGGATCTGGTAGCCAGGTCGATTTCAAAGCCTTTTTAACTGTTAGTTAAAGATTAAGCCCATTTATCCCTAAGCCCAGCCTTGGGCTTTATGGCCGGCCCAATCTCAATAAATGGAATCTAAATCACAGATTTCAACATATGAATGACATATAAATCATGATTTTGTATTATTATTCTAAAATGTCCTTAATTTAATCGTCGACATTAAAATGAAGATTTAGGATTGTGAATCATTAAAATCTTTAAGATAAATGTTTCAAAATCTTCTCTAATTCTTTCTAATCTTTCGCTTAATTTTTCTTTCTAATGCAATAAACAAACATAATTGAAATTTAATGTGCTTAGTACATTCTGGTAACTTTAAGTTTCATTCTAATTCATAACTCTTCGTAGATGTTGCCAGTTGGAAGGTTATTTTTACCTTATATTTTTATTAGTGATATTTTGTCGTTAATTTTTATGTTTTACAAATTTTTAAACAATTATATAAAAACATCGTTGATATAGGACGTAATAAGTATTGACACGTGCACCAAAATTTAATGCATGGTTATACATTGATGAGTTTTTCCCATACAATCGATTGTGTTATACAATTACCATTTTGGAAACCAACAATGACTAAATTAGTAATTAAAAGAATTGGTAATCTCGCTCTCCCCCAAAGGCTAAACTTCCCAAAATTTACATAAATTTGTGGATGCCAACGAAGCACCGCCATGGTTCACTTGAAACCCCCGCTGCCGCCTCCTCCCACGTTGAGCTTGGAGAGGAAGAAGATGGAGGCGGAGGAAATCAGTACGGCGGCGGCGAAACATGCCAGATCGACGGCAGAGCTCAATGGTATATTCTTGAACTTTTCTAACACACCCACTTGCAGTATCATCATCACTGCATGTCCGATCTTCGATTTCGCCGCCGACATTGATTCCATTTCTACCCACGTCGGAATTTTCTGAGAAATAATTCAATTCATACCAAAAGCATCAACAAAATAATTCGATGAGTTGGGTTTAAGTCTTTGTTTACGTTTATGTTTTCCCTAATTACCTTCATGTAGAACAAACCAAACAAATTCGATCTGGAACTCCATTTCTGATTTTTTTCCTTCATCTTCTCCAACCCCACGAACATTGCAAACAATCCGATCCCAAAAACAACCAGAGCAGTTCCGACGAGGAACATATCTGCAAAAGAGTTTTAACTTGCAGTTCGTAAACAAATCAATCGGACAAATACATACATCGCATTTGAATTTCTGTACAAAAGTTACCTAAGGCTTCGATTAGAAGCTCCACTGTATGAGTTTGGTCCGTTCTCTGTGAAAGACCATGGAAATACTGCAGATATGACTCCGCAACAATGAAACTCCCCTGAATATTTCAAAACAGAGTAGTTAAAATTGGGAGAAAAAGAGAGTAGGATTGGAAAGAAAATGAGCTCTACAAGAAGCCGGCGTCGGTCACCTCAATATAACAGAGTATTGAACCCATTAAAGATCCGGCGACGGCTAACAATGTGAAGAATCGACAGTCGATTATTATCTGAAGAAATCCATAAACTTCGATCAGGTTTTAATAAATGCTACATCAGTGACGTTTAATTTAATTGAATACCTTTTCGATGAACTTCTGAATCTGTCGCTTCTTAATCTTCGTCTTCCCCAAGGTAGTCTTCAATTGAACGAGGAGATTCGCCACCAAAGAACCCAAATCCAATTCTTCCGTTTTAGTTTCCACTGTTTCGGGAGCCGCCGTCGCCGCCGCCTTTACGGCGACTAACTGCCTTCTCTCGCCATCTCCATACGTTATTAACCGTTCGCCATTGTTCAAATTTAATCTTGTTTTCCCCAAAATCCTCACGTTCGTCGTCGACGATGGAGATGAAGAAGAGGAAGATGAGGAAACGGCGGCGGCTGGCCGAACTCGCTGCATGAATCTAGTGGCTGCCATTGTTCTTGTATTTGTTTTATGAACGAAATTTGGTGAGTTGTATTAATACCAAGTAAAGAAGGAAGATTCGAAGCATATTTCGGCCGGAATTTGTCCGGACGTGAATATTTGACACGCCGGTTTCCTTTTTACTTGGAGAGGTGTGCTTTGAATTTCCACGTTGGATGACGTGGCGTAATGGAATTCAACATTTTGTGGGTCCAGCTGTGTTTAGAGCCGTACACATGTCGGGAATTTTCTTTTTGGCTACTGTGGGGAAGTTTCCGACCATTCAGACGCCGGAGCTGAATAAAATTGGTCGGCGCCATCGGTGGCTCGCCGGAATAGCGAATACGCACGTGCGAGAATGGCCGGTGGACGATTTATCCACATGCTGGAATTTTGAACTTTGATGGACGGAGCCCAAACAAGTTGCTTTCGTAAAGGCCCAAATATGTAAACATATATATTTTTTATAAAAGATATTTACAAATATGGTTTTTAATGTAATTGACTAATTCTATATATAAAAAATTTAGAAAAAAAAATACAATGACCAAATTAATCATATTTCAAGGAACAAATGGTATTTTATTATAAATTTACTTAAATAAAATTAGTAAAATAAGAAATAACTAACATTATATTAGTCCGATAAATAATATATTTAATTTACCATATAACCCTATTCAAAATAAAATATATGTTATATATGATATTCAACTTAACTATATTAATATCAAAATTTCATATTTTATTTTGACGTAGTCATCCTCTATGTTTAGTGTCTAAAATAGTAGTTTTTGTATAGTTATTGAATTAATTTGTAATTGTATTATAGATATGAAACCGAGTATTGAATTAAGAATACAGTTAGAATAATTAATATAAAGAAAAAAGCAAATAAAAGGCATTGAACCATAGCAATGACAATAAAGACTAAACATGATTCTTATTTTTCTTTACCACTCTCTATTTAGAAAAATGTTCATTTAAATTCTGTATGTGCGGCTTCAAATCACTATTACAAAACAGAAAATGGGTTGGAAGGAAATGGTGTCAAATAAATAAATAAATATATATATATATATATATAAATATATATCTATATAAATATATATCTATATTTTTTTTATTGTGGATATACATATAGTCCAAGTATTTAAATATACAATATAGTTCCAACAAAACAAACTACCTGTGTCACTAGACAATAAAATATGAAATGTAAATACATTATCACAACAACAACAACATGGGTTTAGACAGGGGATGGCATTCCATACCTTTTCATATTTTCTATTTCTTTTTTTTTTCTTTTTCCAACAGTGTACATATTCCATACAATAAACTAAACACAATCAACTACCTAAAAAACAATAGAAAGAAAAAACTAGATATAAGAAAACCAACTTATTATAAAATTGGTGTGATACTATGTTAGAAGTTTACTGTCAAAAATATTCTCATCGTTAATATTTTATTAGTACTTTTAAATTAAAAAGAATGTCATTATCGTTTAGTATACAAACAAAAGTCGTTGGTAAGTGATAAGAATTAAGAATATTATTACAACTAGAAGTACATTCAAAACATTATTATTTACGATTGACCATAAGGGTATTTTATTTATTTCATATTATAAAGACTTTTGAAACTGTAAAAAATTGGACTATTTTCATTAATAAATAATAACAGTTAAAAAAAAAAAGAAAAAAAAAACAGAGTCAACAGAGTGAAAACGCGGCTGCCTTGACAACCGACTGGGTCCCACGCCGTATACTATCCACGTTGTCGGGAACCAACCTAAGTTGCCACGTGTCACACGCCTCCTTTTTAAAATATTTTCTTTCTCCTTCAAATGTTCGTGTTATTTTGTACCCGAATTTTAGTTTATTATGTGTTCCGATTCCTTTTTCTAAAAAATTAATAAAATCTCAACAAAAATGCAAACAAAATATTTTTAGTTTTAGTTTTTTTTTTATTATTATTCAATTACTTAATGAGTGTATGTTTACATGTAAGTATGGTTTTATAAAATAATCATATTCTTGTTGATGACGTGGCGCTTAAACTAAAGTACATGTAAAGTAAGATACTACTTTCTTTTTCCCCCATTTATGATACAACATTACTCAATTGTATGTGTGTGTGTGTATATATATATATAACACGTGAGATAATATTTTTATTTTTTTTGCTATTTAAATTTCAAAGGTGTCGATAAGAATATATGATGCCATAAGTGTATTAATGAATGTGGAAAATAAATAATAAATAATAAAAACAGTATGGATTTAAAAAAGTTGCTATTCGTGCTTTTATTAGATAGGTGGGGCATTTAATGCATAAGTCATAAGTGAAACAAAGTGTAAGCAGAAGTTAATATGTCTTATACGAGGAAAAATCAAACATTGATCTATTTATTGATAATTTTAATAAAAAAACTTATATTAATTCGAATAGGGTAGTATAATTTTTTTATATAACATAATTTAAGTGAAATTAACGAGTTATTTGTTCATAAAAATCAGAATAAAAGAAATAATAGATTTGTTGGATTTTTCTACTTTTACAATATTCAAAATCAATGGTGTTGAAAATTAGGTAGGAAAAGAAAAATTGACAAATTTGGTCAATAATTAGAAAGCTAAAATAGGAAGATGGAGCATGAACTCTTTGAAACTAAATTAACCTCCTCCAACTTTCAAAACTTAAATTATTGTTCTCAGAATACGAGACCATTACATAAAACAATTTTTAAAAAATAAGTTTTGAACAAAGTATTTCGATGGAAAAGAAAACATACTTTTATTACTAACTGGAAAAAAACAAGTATAGATTTTAAAAACTAAACATGAGATCGTTAGCAAATGAGATGTCATCATGAAAATGGAAATATTGATGTGCATGCATAACATTCATCCATTTAAAAAAAATTAAAGACAAGCCATAATATAATTTGAATATAAAACAAATCAAATTCAAATAATGTAATATAAAACAAATAAGTACAATTAAAAATCACATCTCCAATTCTTTATACTAAGAAAATGGTAATCAAATGGCACATTAATTTAGATTTATTGCAAATTGCATAAGAAAATGAAATTGGGGATGGCTCATGGTCATACAAATTCCAAAACCATTCTTGTCTATCAAGACAGCTATAAATATTATTAAAGAAAGAATTAAGGTTGATTAATTAGAAATTAATCCTTAGGAGGTCAATCTAGCCTCAACTCATCAAACAAAATAATAGTCATATTAAAATAATAATACTAAATAATCCCTACCTAAATATCATATAAGGAAGACTAAAAATCCCATGTACGTAAAAATTTAGACCGGTTAAAATCTTGAATTTTGACTTTATTAATTAATTAATTTATTTATAATTAGACCAGAAAAAGAAAAATCAATTTTTTTAAAAAAATGAAAAGTGTGTGAACATAAAATTCAACATACATTTCACAAGTCTTTTGTCAAAGCTGACCACTTCCTATATTTTCGTATAAATACCAAACCAATTATCTTCTTCATTCATCACAAACAACAACACAAAACCAAAACACTCCCGTTTCTCTCTGAATCAAACTACCGTTTCGGAGAATTCCGGCGAGAATGTCCTCCATTGTTATTCCTTCTCTTCAACCTCACTTGCGATACCCATCGCAAGAAACGCCTCAAAGATCTCGTTCTAGAGTTGGGTTCGTTTCCCTACGCCCAATCTACGCTGCCGACGGAGTTTCTTCATCGTCTTCTTCCTCTGTTCAAGTGCCACAGCGGATTGTTTCGCCGCCGGAACCCACCAAGCTTCCTTTGAGGAAGATTCCTGGTGATTATGGGCCGCCCATGTTTGGGGCGTTGAAGGACAGACACGATTATTTCTATAATCAGGGGAGGGAAGAGTATTTGAAATCTCGAATGCTCCGGTATGAATCCACTGTGTATAGAACTAACATGCCACCGGGTCCATTTATCACTTCCAATTCTCGAGTTGTTGTTTTACTCGACGGGAAGAGTTTTCCTGTTCTTTTCGACCATTCTAAAGTTGAGAAGAAGGATCTCTTTACCGGAACTTACATGCCTGTAACAGAGCTCACCGGCGGTTACAGGGTACTTTCTTATATGGACCCATCTGAGCCCGATCACGCTAAGCTTAAACAATTGATTTTCTTTCTCCTCAAGCACCGCCGGGATAAAATTATGCCGGAATTTCACTCTACTTTTTCTGAGCTATTCGAGACTCTGGAAAAGGATTTGGCTGCTGCTGGTAGAGCAGAGTACAATGCTTCCGGTGAACAAGCGGCGTTTAATTTCTTGGCTCGGTCTCTTTTCGGCGCTAATCCGGTAGATTCCAAATTGGGTCGGGACGCTCCGAAATTGATAGCGAAATGGGTTTTGTTCCAGCTTGGCCCTGTTCTGAGTCTCGGCCTCCCCAAGGTCGTCGAGGAGCTTCTCCTCCGCACGGTCCGGCTCCCACCGGCGTTGATTAAAGCCGATTACCGGCGGTTGTACGACTTCTTTTACAAGTCGTCGGAGGCAGTGTTTGAGGAGGCGGATAGATTAGGGATTTCGAGGGAAGAAGCTTGTCACAACTTGCTATTCACAACTTGTTTTAATTCATTCGGAGGGATGAAGATCTTCTTCCCCAATATGATCAAATGGATCGGCCGAGCCGGAGTGAATCTCCACACCCAACTCGCACGGGAGATTCGTACTGCCGTAAAAGCCAACGGCGGGAAAATCACGATGGGGGCTATGGAACAGATGCCGTTGATGAAATCAGTGGTGTATGAAGCGTTCAGAATCGAGCCGCCGGTTCCGGTTCAGTACGGTCGGGCGAAGAAAGATCTCGTGGTCGAAAGCCACGACGCGGCTTTCGAGATCAAAGAAGGTGAAGTGATTTGTGGGTATCAGCCATTCGCAACAAGAGATCCGAAAATCTTCGACAGAGCCGACGAGTTCGTGCCTGATCGGTTCACCGGCGACGGTGAGGAGCTGCTGAAACACGTTCTATGGTCAAACGGACCAGAAACTCAGTCGCCTTCGGTTCAGAACAAACAGTGCGCCGGAAAAGACTTCATCGTATTCATCTCTCGCCTTCTCGTCGTTGAACTTTTCCTCCGCTACGACTCCTTCGACATCGAAGCCTCAAACACTCCGTTAGGCGCCGCCGTCACCGTAACCTCCCTAAAGAAAGCAAGTTTCTGAGGGAACAAGAAATAGAAAATAACCGTCAGGTTGAAGAAAAATCTGCGGTTAATTTTTGGGGTAAAGTAAAAAAAGAGAAAAAAAGGTGTATAGTTAGTAATTAGAAGTTAATGGGAATTTAAAGATAAAGAAGGAGGTGGGGTCCACCACTTTATAAGAACCAATGGAAGGAGATCTATGTGGGACCCCTAAACTGGCTGTCTTTGCTCAAGATGTAGATTGTTGAAGTTATCAATATATTACCAATAAATCTCTATTTCATGTGATTAAATCATTTCTTATTCTTTTAGGTACCATGTGATAATTTATAAATACCATTACTCATGACTTACCATTTATTTATTTATTATTTAGTTCAATCATTTAATATTATTTTAACACTTTATTATTAGCTTCTAGCCACAATTAGCAATGTGTTTAGATTTGTTAGGATAGTATTTTTAAAGAATATATATATTTACATATATATCAACTTAGTTATTTCTTTTAATATAACAATTAAGAGAAAGACGGTCAATTTTTTTACCTCTAAAATAGAAGACGTCGTCGATTACGTTTGACTGAGCTTACTTTTGATTCTCAACTTGTTACCATAGAAAGGATGAATCTTCGAGGCAAAGTACGAGTAGTGGAATAATATTAATGGAATGAATTTAGGTAGCTTCTAGGTATTGATGTCCTCTACCTTGGTATATGCATCAATTTCTTGTCCCCCATATTTTGGCTTCCATATCATCATCCTACTTTTTTGTCCATAATATTAATTGTGGATGGCAGCAGGTAAGTTATCTAGATCCAAAGTGTATCCATAAAATGATGTTTTTATTAGTAGAGTGAAAAAGTTAGGTCTAAATTGTAGAAATGCTCCATAATTATCACTCGTTAAACACGTGCTCCTTACACTTATGTTCTATACTATAGATATTAATTTTAAATTTTAATTAAATAAAATTAATTATACAATCCCTTCACGACTTTTATTCCATTCATTTTAATTTTTATATATGCAATTATGAAAATAATTTAATAAACCTCTAATGTTAACTTTAATGAAAATAAAGAGTTGAACGCTAATAATAATTTTACTCGTATGGTATTAGACAAATACAAACAAAAAGACTTTAGGTTAAAATGTAGGTTCTAAACAAGAAATTCTCTATCTTTTATTCATTACAATACTACTCATATCGATTTACGTCAAACAGATAAAGTTTTTTTTTTTTTTTTTTTGTCTGTTACTATAAAAAGAATTAAACAAGAACACGACAATACACTATTGTTTTAGAGATTAGATAAAGGGATTTAGGAAAAAACGTGTAATGTGTATGATTAAGTATTTCCATACAGATTTTATTGGTAAAAATCTAAAACCCCTTTTAAAAAAATATCTTAGGGAAGGATTGGGCATGACATAAAGATATTTTAATTTGCCTTATTGATGACATTGTTTGAGTTAAGAAAAAATGGAAAAGGGAAAACGAAAATATAATTTTAACTTTTTAAATAATTGATGGAAATATATATTTGACGGTTCATCTTTTTGGGTGCATCATCACGTGTTGTTGCCAAAATCAATGGGAAATTCTAGGGTTTTCAAAAATTATAATTTTCGAGCTGTTTACTCAATAATTACAAACACCTACATTTTCCTTTTTCTAACTTTTAACACTAAACTAATCCTTTTTTATTTATTATATATTTTAAGGGTTAATTAATTTTAATTTTAACCATTTAACTATTAATTATTGATTTAAGAAAATAAATAATAATTCATTTTTTTAAACTGTCGAGTGACAAAATCTTATTGTTGGAAAATTATTTAAGTAGTTAAGTTTGGAGTTGAACATTGAAGTTTTTTTTTTTTTTTTTTTTTTTTTTTTATTGATTGTGGTAAATAATTAATTTTAAAAAATAGTAATGAAATGAAATTAAAAATTAGAGTAACAAAAATGTTAATTTTAAATTCACCATTTTTGTTTGACCATAAAATGTGTGTTTCAGTTTGGTGTTGTCTTATTCCCATGAATTGAATGCTTCTTCTTTTTGTCTACAAATTACTTTCTCAAAAGTGGATCCTTATAAAATATATAATAATAATAATAATAATAATAATAATAATAGTTTGACCATACATTATTTACTTTATATGTTTGTAGGTATCTCTAGAAGAAACTACTAATTAGTATGTAAATATATATACACACACATATAGTGAAGGTATTGAATAATAGCAAAATGAGATTTGAGGCTTCAATGATAGTGATTTTTTAGTTAAATTATTTTTTTGAATCCATCTAAATTGAGATGTAATTTTTTTTTTTTTTTTAAAAAAAGCATAATCACTTTGTGGTGTGTTTGGTGAAATATATTTGAATTAAATCGGTTAAAATCACTTTAAAAACATAGACTAATTTCAAGTATTTTAATAAATCAATATCGTATAAGCTTTTGGACTTTTTAATTAAATTTATAAAAAATATTTTAAATGATAAAATTTCAAAAATATTTTTAAATATAGTAAAATAGAAAAACACAAAATATAATTTTGTTTTGACATTTTACTATATTTTTAAAAACAAATAAGTTAGTCATTTGAGAATTTATGAAAAACAACCTTTAAACTTTAAAGCTTATATTATTTTAAAATAAAATTTATTATATATTCCTCATATAACAAAAACATTTCTTATAACATTTCCTAAGCTATCAATGCAACCCATTGTATTTTTAAAAATTCAGTCTATACGGATTTTTAGAAAATATATTAAATGAAAGCTAATTTTTTTTATACTAACTCTTAATATAAAAGAAAAAAAAATATAATATCTTCAACAATTATTTAAAAATTATAAATTTAAAAGTTAATATTACATTTTATGTTAATTTTTATTATATAAAATAAAATAATTTAGTGCTTGTTTAACCAACACGGTAATCAACTCATTGAGATATGGATTTGAAATTTACGTAACATCAATTTACTTTAAATTACGACCGACTTTTGTAAAAGTACAATTAGAATGATTTTTAATAATTATTTCAAACAATAAAATGTTGAATTTTTTTTAAAATATAACAATTTTTTTAAAAAAAAAATAAAATATGAATTTTTTATGTTCAATAAATTTATGATTTTTTTATGAAGTAAAAATTTTATGTATGTATATATGCATGTATGTATGTGACAGAATTAGAAGATTTCACAAAATCAATTTAGTCTTAACAGGTTTAGTCTGACAAATTTAATAAATTAATAATAGTCGATATTGATGATAAAACAATCTCTAAGGATGGTTATGTTTTCGAGACCTAATATGTCATATGCGTCTCTTTTAGATAATTATATTTGGATATTTTAAATAATTAGTTTTATCTTTTATGATTTTTTTTTTCTTTTAAATTCCAACAACTTCCTTTCCAACCCTTATTATATTGATTCTATATAATTATATTTTTTAAAGATTATATTTTTAATTTAAATTTCTCTTCTTCCATCTCATAAAAGATAGAAAATGGAACCATCTTGTGCTCGAGTTGTTTAACTTCAACTATTTTTGAAGTATTTATTTTTGTTTGAGTTGTTTTATGAAGCGTTTGCTTTAAAAAAATATATTTTGATTTTATTCGTTCAGTTTCTATCAATGGTACATGTTATTTTTATATCTAAGTTTAAATGTTAATGTTGACTAATTAACCTAATAAATGTGATGCTGTAATTATAATATTGGAAATGGATAGTTAAATGAAGGAAAGAGGTGACAAGTGGCAATTTCAATAATTTGAGAAATCAAAGTAGCATCAATATGCATCACACTAAGATTTTTATATCTCAAAGATCTTACTCTAATTTGTTCATACTTTTGTTTAATACGCACATGTCTCACGTTTACTCTTTTATAAAATAAGTAGGTCTCAAGTTTAATTAAAATAAAATAGCAAATTTTGATTATTGTATTGATTAAAACTCTTAATTAACAATTAATTAAACTTATAATTTGATTTCTTTATATTATTAAATTTATATAAGTCAATCAGTTTAAACTATAATTTGAATTATTTTTAAATTTGTTTAGGAGTTTAATTTGGACTACTAAGTAATTTTCAACAAACTAAATTAACTTCAAATTTATTTTTCTTTTATGAAAAATACATCAAAGAAAGTTATCCCAAATGAAAAAGGAAAAAAAAAAAAAAAAAGGCCCAAAAATGGGATCATAACAGGACATTATTTAACAAACTACTGGACGACGGCGAGCTCTGTTCACTCCGCCATGAATCTTCAACGGAGCCTCTCGAAAAGTAATCTCCTCCTCCATGGCTAGACTTCGAGCTCCCACTTTCAACTACTGATTCCATTTCTTTATACTTCAATTCCCCTTCTTCCCACCTGCTCCGCCTTATCTCCTCCAGCTCCGCCGCCACCTCCACCATTGACGGCCTTACATCCCTATGAAACGCCAAGCATCTGAACGCCACCTCCCCCACCTTCTCTACCGACGAAATTCCCCATTCATCTCCTTCCATACCCATCGACGGGTCCACAATTTCCCTCACCCGTCCATTCCCGATCCGATCGGCTGCCAGAGCCGCCAAATTTACCTCCTCTTTCGCCCTGCAGAAATCCACCACTTTCATCGCGGTGATCAGTTCAACAAGAACCACGCCGAAACTGTACACGTCACTCTTGTCGGAGAGATGAAAATCTTGATGGTATTGTGGATCGAGATACCCCGGTGTTCCTTGAGGGGCCGTCGAGATATGGGAAATTTCGGCCATCCCTAACCTTGAAAGCCCGAAATCCGCTACTTTCGATTTGAGATTCTGATCGAGCAGTATGTTGGTGGATTTGATGTCTCTGTGGAAGATGGGAGGGTTAATTGCAGAATGTAGATGGGCGATTGCGTTAGCCGTTTCGACGGCGATGTCGAGGCGGACGCGCCAGGGGAGGCCGGTGCCTATCTGTTTTTGTAAATGCTGAGACAGAGTACCGTTGGGCATGAATTCGTAGACGAGGATTTGGTCGCCGGATTCCATGGAGCAGCCGAGGAGACGGATGAGGTTAGGGTGGCTGACGGAGGAGATGAGGTTGATTTCGTTAAGGACTTGGTGGATAGTATCGGGGTCTCGATTTTTGAGGCGTTTGATGGCGACACATTCACCGTTGCGTAATTTACCGGCGTAGACGGTGGCGTATGCGCCGGTGCCGAGGCGGTGGTCGTCGGAGAAGTTGTGGGTGGCTTTTTGGATCTCTTTGTAAGTGTAGAGATGGATGGCGCCAGCAGTGGCTTCCGAGAGGCGGCGTTTGGTGATTTTGTTGAGGTGAATAGAATTGAGATTGGAACGACGGCGGATGAAGAAGCAGAATAAAGCGAGAGCAAGCAGTACGGCGGCTCCGCCGATTAAAGTTCCGATGAGAATGGCGGTTCTTGTGGGTGTGGTTGATGTTCCACATTGGCCGATAATGTATTTGGTAGTGTAGCAATTTAAAGCTGTTTAGGGAAGAAGATGAAGAGCTTAATTAATGAGACCATACAAACAACAAAAACTCATTATTGAAATTGAAATTCATGAACACTAGGAAAACTCAAATACCATAATAATTTGTCATTTGTTTCAAAATTCATATCCTTAACCATAATTTTTTTTTTTTTTTTTTTAAATATTATTCCTGACATTTTATTACAATTACAAAACCGTCCTTAGACTAAAACCTTGTAGAATTTCAAACAAAAGTTAGAATCTAGTACATCAATAACTACACGACGATTCAAATATGTCATAGGTAATGGGCCAATAATTAGATGATTGATTTGTGAGGATAAGATAGAGTGGCCCAAAATGGGGTCTCCAACACCCCAAATTTTTCTTGCCTCACCTTTCTTGGAATGCTGTCCTTCTGCCCAATACCAATACCATACACACTCATTTTTCCCTACAACACTCAGCCTTCCTCACTTGAAGATTAATTTCAAGGGAATATCTACTATTTTATACATATTGAATTCCTACCAAGAATGTTGTTGTGAAACTTAACTAGCCTACAAACTTCGAGTTATATTCGAGTTGAATTGAATCCTTCTTAAAGTTATAAAATCGATGAATATAAGAAAATAAAATAAATAGTAACGTTAATAATAAAACTAACAACAAGAATTTTATTTTATTTTGTTTAAAAATACCTCTTTTCTTTCAAATGTTGTAATATCAGTACTAACTTCTTTTCGTAAATGTTTTAAAACTATTTTTCGAGTACAAAATCATTAGAGTGTTTCACTATAATCGAGACCGTTCTAGTCTAGTAGTGTAGTTCAAGGGCCTTCAACAACTCAATATTAAATTTAGTAAATACAAACTCCACGATCTAGATTAAAAGATTTGTATTATGATGACTATTGAACTTCTTTTTAATTTGGATCCTATCATAAAGTTTTTTCTATGTTTAAGAGTAGGGGCTAAAATTGCACGTGTATAAATAGGTCTAAAATAATAGATGATGTTTAGGTATGAGACATTTTTTTATTCTTAAATTACAAATAAGTTCATAGACTAGGCATTGACAACTCTATAGAGGGGGAGCTAGAAGCAAATGTGGAATTGTGTAAGGACTAAGTTGATGTGAGACCTTATATAATGGAAAATACCCAACCAAATAATGAAAGAATCCTATGGTGATCTATTGGTTTTTAAAGTCAATATTTGAAGTGATGCTCAATAGTGGATGATGGAGTGCAAAGTTTGACGATGATGATGATGATGATGTAAGGGTTACATGTTCTATGTGTGTAAGGCCTTGTGAGCCATTTGAATTTCACATTACAAATGGAGTCTTGGATATGATATTATAAATTCATTATTGTCTATATATACATAGGGATAACTAAAAGATTAGGGGCTACCAACATTAAATTGAGATTGTTAATGCTCAACTAATTGAAGTAGGGTCAACAATATGACATTATAAAATTAACTTAATTCCTAATGATGAATTCTATATGGTATAAAATTTTGACAAATTGGTTGAATTAATTACTTAAAAAAAGTAAAATTCAAGATTAAGAAAAGAATATTAATCCGGCAACTTAATAATTGTAATTAAGATCCTAAACAAGGAGTGGTTAACGCAACAACTAATTAATAAAGTCAACCAAATTAATCCCACATATGAAGAAAGATAACCAATACCTCCAAAAATTTCTTCATCATTACTCCCAACTTTTTTGACTTTCTAAATCATCACGCGCAATCAAACAAACTAAATTACGATTATAATAATAATCACGAGAGGGAAGAAAAAAAGACTAACCTTTCCGGCAGCCAGTGCCGGCCAAATACCCATCGCCGACCAGCCCTTCCCGGCAACGGCAACGATGTGACAACATTCCATTAATTGGCGATTTAAGCTCCGTACAGTTAGCATCTTGATGGCAGGACCGGTGGCAGCCTCCCTGCAGCCACCACCCAAGATCCACTGTTTGAATTTCCAGAGAAATTCCAGCAGAGATGTTGCCGTTGAGCTCCTCCGCGGAAATCGACGACAGAAGGTAATCGCAGTGGGTTCTGGTGAGGTTTTTGAAGTCCAAGAAACCGGCAGAGCCGGTGGCGTTTTGGGTATAGCAGCTTATGCTTGAGCGATTCACAGAGCAATCGGGGGATTCGAATTTGGTCTGAACCATGGTGGTGGGCAAAAAGCAAGTGGAGATGGGAGAAGAACAGTTTTGTAAAAGAACAGCGTTGTTAGCGGTTGGGGCGTAATGGGGGCTAAAGAATTGGAGAATTGTGTGGAAGCGGCGGTTGCATTTTGCTTTAATCACGACTTTGATGTGATCGGAGTTAATAAACTCGACAGGGAATTCTCCAATCATGGCGGCGCCATCGTGGCTACAGTTGAGGCGGATTGGGCAACCGGCGGAGAAGCCAAATGGGTAAGGGAAATCGTAAGGGGTGTGATCGGAAGTACATGATTTTGAACATTTAGCCTCCGTTTTGAGTGTTGAAATCAGAAGAAGAAAAAAAAGATTAGAGGAAATTAGGAAATGGGTTTTTGAGATCATAGATGGAAAAGTTGAAGAGATTAAGAAAAGCGTGTGTGTTTGGGATTTTAGATTTTGTGGGAAAGTGATGGAATTTAGTTGGCATTAGAGAATGTGTTTTTGATGGGAAAGGGTGCTGTAAGAGTGGAATTGAAGCAAGAGGGAAAATGATTAACAAAAACATTTGGCAGTATTATCCACTAATTGCATATAAATTTAATATTAATGAGTGAAATTTGGGTAAGAGAATTGTGATTTAATAAAGTAAAGTAATAGATATGTAGGAAATAAATTGAGTAGTGGATGATGAGAATTGAAGGACCAAGGTCTTCAACTACTATTTATTCTTTGTCAAAATATTGAAAAACGGTGTTATGTTCTCATTAGGATACCGTTCAAAGAAGAAAGACCAAGAAAATCCAACTTTAAAAACGGGGTTTCTCTGTGACTTTTAAAAAGAAGAAACCCTCGTACCAATTAAGGAAACTTCCTAAACATTTACTACATGTATCTTGTTCGATTTCTTTAGGTCTTTAACATAAATATTTGGTCTTTTTCTATTTATAGTATTTTTTTCGTTTTTTGTTTTTACTTTTTAAAACTAAATTGAGTAATATTTAAAAACTTGCTTTTGTTTTTTAATTTCGTAAAAGAATTAAATCATTGTAATTAAGAAAAATGTAAATCATTTAATAAAATGAAAAAATAAATACTTAATTTTCAAAACAAAAACAACCAAAAGCATTACTAAACTAGATATTAGTTTTTGAAATTTAGAATGATGTCTAATTTTGATTACAAAAATTGTATTATCACAAGTGGGACGGTCTATAATATATATAACATAATAGTAATAAAATTGGTCCACATGTACGTTGTTGGAAGGGAACAAAATAAATATTAGTTATTATATAATTTTTGTGTTTTTCTTGAAATTTGAGACTCTAACTCTAATCGTCTAAATCTATAACTTTTGATTACAAATAACATCAAAAAATTTAGATTAAAAAGAGTGTTTCAAAACCAAATGATAAAGTTTAAGGATGATCATTAAGCAGATTAATTTTGATTGAACATAAGCTTAGGGATTGCATTCAATTAGTGAACCTAGGAGGTGCTAGGATCAACTAAATCTAGATACATAATCTCTCTCAAGATCATTCAAATAATTGAATCATTTAGCATTTATGAATCTCCAAAGTTTCCACAATGTTTCATATGAATAATGTGGTTAAATAAAGTTCTTCAAAATCATGTTTGGTTGGGTTTTCTCCTCGATTTCTTATAATTGCTCTATTTCCTTTTACGCATAAACACTTTAGTTTAATAAAAAAAGTGTCTTCTTTCCTCCACCATCATCATGTTTTGTTCAAATTACTTTATAGCAGTTTCGGTTAAATTACAAGTTTAGTTGTATGTATCTAGTTTCTCTACACTTTCTTAAACGTCATTTGATAAACAATTTTATGAATTTATTGAGCACAAAATTCAAAGTTAGAATATATTAAAGACGTCTAAAAGTTAAAAGGAATCAAATACCTAGAAATTTATGGATAAAACTTGTAATCTAATTATTACTTTTTTTTGGCTTATTTATTTTTAAGATTGAAATACACCAATAGTTATTCCATATTACAATAACCTAATCTATAAGAAGCTGCCAATTCCAAAAATAACCAAAAAATACATAATTTATAATATATATGTGAGAATGGGACATAACCAAATATTGAGGTGCAGCGTGCACGCGAGGGTGAAACACAAAAGAGAAAGTCAAAAGGTCAAAAGTAAATGTGTATTTGCATTTGTACAGATGTACTTGTAGTGGGTCCCATTGGTGGAGCCTGATTGGTTCATTAATTATGGCCCGTGCAATCAATAAATGTTTGGAAGTGGGGCCCATCGTGTTTGACTTTGACTACGTGATTGAGCTTTCAAAACCGCTTCTCTCTTGTTTTCTTCTTTTACAAAAGTAGAAAGTAAATTAATTAAAACAAAATCTTAATTTTTTTTATTTTTTTTATTTTAATTTTATGGTCCTTTTCACAATTTCCCGCAACTTCAGGGGCCGTTTCTGTTATTTTCTTTGACATGTCATGGGCAGTTTTGTAATTTAGTTATGCTTTGGTTTCAATTGGGCTTAGCCCAATTTTCATTTCTCTTGGACCTGGGCCAGTCCTCTAGCATTCCGGAAATTCCAACTTCGGGTCCATAGGTTTTAGTACTATTTTGATTCATTGCAAATTTAAAAATTAATATTTTTGTGTATATCTAATAACACTATAAACTTTCAACTTTTATGAATTTCTAAAATAAATTAAATCAAGAATTTATAAGCTAAATATGTAACTTAAGTTAAAATTCAAAGATATGACTAATTCTACTATTTATTATCATAGTTTTTCCATTCATTGCATACTTGCATCCTAAAAAAGCACATTACTCTTGTTAACGTGTGATGGTGTTAGCTGGCGTCTTAGGTTATATATGTAACGCAATACAATCTTTAGCTTAAGTTAATAATTTGTTGTCTAATTTGTTATACCATTGAATGAAGTGACACTATTCAACATCTGCCCATGTTAATATCCAAGAAGCTTGTTGGATATTTATATTTAATATTCAAAGTCAAATGAATATCTAGGAAAACCAAAGTAAAATGCATCACAGTAAAAACTTATTCAAGGAAGCCATTATAATGTACCATAATACATCGAATTTGGAAGCAACTAAAAAGGAGTTTTTTTTTAAACCTATTTTACAAAATTGGAACTAATCTAGAGTGAAGTGAACGGTTCGTCCACCCATTTTCTTTGACGGGTTTCCTCTATTTTATCGGTGAACGGTGAACTGAACAGAGCTCCAACCGCGGCCTTCAACTTGTTAACACGTTTCCGTTGCCGGATCCGCCGAAGCACCACCGCTTTCTCTAGAGCTTGGTTGGAGTGAGAAGACGAAGACTTCACCACAATATGCCTTGTCACAGGTGGGCCCAACGCCGCCGCCTCTGTTTCTACCTCTATCTCCACCTGATCTCCGACGATATTCCTTTCGACCGAATAAGCTTGATGTGACATATCCATTGTTTTTTTTTTTTTTTTTTGTTGAGAAAATTAAGAATGGAAATTGAAGAGACTATTGGGGAAAAGTTCAGGGGTTTTATAGGTAGAGACAGTCGGACAGAGGGCGGTGGTATGGGGAAGCGTGCGGCAGAAGGGCTCTGTATTGGGCCGGCTTCAGTTCGAAATAAAGTTTATATTATAATAATTAAAGTTTGTATTGTAAAAAAGGATTATGATATTATTGGCATCCAGATTGAAAATATTATATTTAAATGTATATTAGTGGATGTGTTAAAGAGAATCCAATCACTCAAATATTAATTAATATCAGGATCCTGAATCATATGTAGTTAAAAATATAAAGTTTAGAGGTTAGATAAAGAGTTAAAGAGTAGTGGCACAAACTCGAATATTATATTATATTGTATTATATTATATTATAGTGTTGTGTGTTAAAAAAAAAAAGATATAATGTTGTGAATTGATACCAAACCAATGGTTTTGATTGGGTATAACAAATCTTACATTCTCTATACTTATCCATCACACTCCCTTTATAATTAATTTTGATTTTCAACTTACCCATTTTCTAATTTACTCTTTCTTTAATATATGTTTTTGTTCCCTTCCAATATAATTGGATAGTGTTAATGTTAACCCTTCATCTTTAATATATATATTTAAATAATATGAAAATGACTAATTTTAATTAGTCTAAATAAGAAATTAAAAAAGCTAAAAGCTTGTGTTTTATGCTCCTAATATACTCTTAGCTTAGTTTTTAAAAAATCAATTTTTTTTTAAATATATATTTCCACCGTTTTTTATGGTTACTTCTCACAACTCCAAAATTTGGTCTGATTTCATGGGCTCCATTTGTTGGGCCAACAGTGTCCTCGATGGTACGACCCATTAATATTATTTATTTGCAGATATTATTTAGAGTATAGTTTTTATTTAGATACTCAACTTCAAACTTCAAAGCAAAGCAGTATATAAGTTTTTAGTTTGATTTCAATTCAGTTCATAAATTTTAAAAGTTATGATTTTACATTTGAGTTTCAAATTTTATTTATAAATTTCACGATTTTAGATTTTTAATATGATATTTTTAGTTACATACTCTTTTATTTATCGACATCGAACATCTATTAATTAATTAGAAAATAATTATGAACTGAAATTGTTGATTTAATTTTAATAGTAAAAAAATAGTAAAATTTATAGAAGTAAAAGTAACGATAAAAAACAAATATTTAATACGTACTAAATTAAAACAAAACTCATATTTCAATTCATTGTAAGATTGTAAGGCTCAAAAATTTAACAAAAAAAATAAATTTAGAGATTAAAAAGATATTTATTGGACTCTTCCTTGCTGCAGGCAGAAGTGGAAGATTAAGCCACGTGTGGGATAGGAGGGGGCAAATACACATTCGACGGCTCCTCTCTCGTACGACGCTGGAAAATAAGCAGAAAGCTCCGTAACGACATGTCGTATTCGGTTCCGTTACGTGGCGGTGATTGAAGATCTAACTAGACACGTGTCGTAGTATGATTGAATTAGGAGCCAAGGAACTTTCGTAGTCGGTGGTGGATATTAAAGCTGTGTTGGCAGACTCCCAGTTGAAGTTGGTGCGTTTTATTGTTTGCTTTCCACTTCCGGCATCCAACTCAGCGAGTCAGCGTCAACCAACAAATGCCACCTCATTTTTCTATATATATATATATATATATTTATTATTCCATAACATGATGAATAAAATCGAATCATATTTAATTTCTTCCATGAAACATAAGAGTATTGATAGTTATGAATTTGTAATACAGATCCATTTGTGACTCTTACTTAATTATAGAGTAAATAAATAGTGTATGATATATATATATATATATATAAAGTTTTTATTTTTGTTTTAGACTATGAGTTAGCTTATTAGTGGTCAACGTTGGTTTACACTAATTACATATTCTTTAAAATTTTTAATTTCACACAACTTTATCAAACAACTAAAATGTTGTATGATTAAGTGATTAGTTGACGTGCGTTGTAGATTTCACATTGAAAAAATCAAAAGACCTTACTAAATTTATATATAAGATGTACAAGATATACAATACTCCCTCACGACCAAGAGCGAGGGTCTTGCTTTGAGATTAATTATGTTTTATTTTTTTTTTATTTAATCTCAATTTCAAGATTTTATTTTTGGGTTTATTATGTTTAGAGCTAAGGTAGGTTTCAAGTATTAGACAATGCTTATAAACCCTACCAACACATTATTTTGATATTTTGTACTTTGTTGTTTTTCAATGTATATATTAAAGCATTTCAACACAATATTAGTGAATCATGTAAATTATCATGTCGATTTCTTTTTGTTTTGTTTTTTTTGTCAATTATTTATGTCTTAATAAACGTCATTACCATATTTATCCATTAATTGACGACAAAAATGAAATCATTGCACTAACGACCAAAAATAATAAAATAATATATGATTCTAGTTAGGGTATATTTTCAAGGATCCTCTCTCTTAACCAAAAACTATTATAGGCGATTGAAATTGAGATGGAAAAGTAGAATAGGGTTGAGTTATATTGAAACGAGATGTAGTAAATGTAATGATGGAAGGCATTGAAAAAAAGGAGTGTTGAGTAGGAAAGTAATTAAAGGAAATAAAAGCTTTAGAAATGGATTGGGTAAGAAATGGAAAAATGGGTTTTGATCATAGTTTGTTCCTTTAGATGCCAAAGTGACACCTAAAATTCCACCCAAAAAAGAAAAAAAGAAAAAAAGGATGGAAGGGTATAAATGTCCTTTTGGAGGGTTATGAGTAATGAGAGATTTGTAAGGTAATAGTGAATGCCCTGAGAAAACAGGCAAACTGGTTGTGACGTTATTGGTTCATGTAAGGATTCCTTTTGCCACCTTTCCTAAATCTAAATCCATTTCTTTTTTAATTTGGTTTATTTTGATTTTCTACGTTTTGTTTATTTATTTGATGTGATCGCTACAATGTAACTCTCGTTTTTATACTTATTCAAAATAGAATAATTAACAAGAGCAGAAATTGTTTTCTTTGAGGATATATAATGTTTATATTATTGATGATTGACTTGTATATGATTAATTGTAATTCATAACAATATCCTTGGTTAACTTTTGGTTAACTATTGTAATAATAATAATAATCTCTATTTGGCATGTAATTATCAGTTTATATCATTATATTAATCTTTTGTTATGTTTTAATCTAAATTATGTTAAGTTGTTTACTTTCTTCAAAATTATATAATATCATCGTTAAATAAAAGAAATAAGTTCTAATTAAAACTGTTCTCATCTCCATCTAAATTGAAAGATAAATGCAATTAATGAATACAAATTCAATTATACTTAATTATTATACCTAAATTAATAACATAAATTGAAAGTTTCGAATATTAAGACCATATAATTTTTCGAAGATCAATGAGTAATAAAAACATGTCAATTAGAAAGTCAAATCAAAGATGAGATTTAATCTATTGAGTTGTGTTCTTTCCACTCATTAACATAATTTGTTCGAGAGGTCAAAGTCAAATGATTATATGAAGAAGCAAAACGGAACAAGTAATTAATTTTAAAGCCTCGCTGGAGATAAAAGAATGCATAAATAAATTCTTTGAGCCAATAATAACCATATGCAATGGTACTAATTAATCACCACTATTCATCATGGACTTCAATTCAATCATTATTGAATAAAATTGTGCAATTAAACCTAATTCAATTGCTTGGAATAGTAAAATTAGTGTAACTCATAAAGCTCAAATAAATTTTATTTTAAATAAATTTGGTTTGTCTGCAAAGTATGCATGGCATGTTCCCCCATGAGGTGGAGAATTAAAAAAATAATAATACAAAAGTCAAAAGCTCTCCTTACAATTAATTTATGTTTTAATTTTTTTAAAAAAAATCTTGATCTATTTTAGCATCACATGCTCAAAAATTTATTTTTAAAAGAAAAATATTTGATGCACCCCAAACTATAATCATCTTCGTTCAACTCATTTGAGTGTTTAATTACGAGTTATTATGTGACAAATTTTTCTATGATATATATATATATATATATACTTCGATGGGTGAGCCAACAAGCTAAAATATATCCAAATATTACTCTTTGTATATGAAAAATACTTGGATCATTGGGTGCATTCTCGACTCAACCCATCTTTGTGCAACTTATTAAGTGTCTAATCACAAAATTTCACATGACAAACTTTCTTTTATAAATACTTTTTTTTCTTTGTAATTAAATAAGATCTGCCCACATTCATATTGCTCTATGTAAATGGTATTAGTTCGAACTAAACCCAAATGTTTCACATTTTTTTTAATCATATTCATATATTCTCTCTATCACAATAAATGTATTTAATGTCTTTTAACGTATATCCTATTTTCTATCATGTCAAGTGCGAGATGAGATGATATAACGTTTCTCAATATCTAAAATTAAGATAGACGTTAAAAATACGAAAAAAGTTACACATAAGTAAACAAGGTTTATTAATTTCATAATCACGAGACTTTTTGAATAAACCAAAAGTCAATTCCCATTTGATATTTACCATATTAAACCTTAACCTTACATGTGCTTCCCACTCGGACGGAGCCCTTACTTTATTTTTCCTCTTATTTAAAATCGCACTTTTAATGAGACCCAACATTACAATACACCATTCAATGCCAACATTCCACTCTTAAAGTCTTAATTAAATGTACCCATTGCATCACTAAACCCTGATTTATTCCCTCTAACCTTATTATTAATTCTTAAATATAATTAACCAATAAGTGAGCATTTTCTAATTCGTATTATTAAATTCTCTTTCTCCCCACTTAATTTCAATTATTCACTTAATTTATTGTCTCTCTTCCTCACACGTGTCTCCATCTTCTGCCTCAGATCTTTTTCTTCCATTTTATATATCCCTTAGCTTAATAATTTCATGCAATCTCCCATCAAATTCATTTCCATTTTTTCTGAATTTCATATTCTGAATTTTTTTTCTTCACATTCCCCGAAATTTTACGATTATGAAATTTGGAAATTTCATCACGGTTAATTCCGATCTAAAAATAGACGACGTTGACGATTTTCCGACGCCGACCAGCGACGAGTCTCCGCCGATATTTTCACCGTGGAATCAGACTTATCCCTTTCTGAAATCTCCCTGTTTTTCCGAATTCCAAAACGGCGTCGTTCTTCACCGGAATAGTATTAATAAAAACAATAATTCTCTCATTGGGTCTCTTGTTCGTGAGGAAGGCCACGTGTACTCGCTAGCCACCGCCGGCGAGCTTCTCTACACCGGCTCCGACAGCAAAAACATTCGGGTATGGAAAAATCTCAAGGAATTTACTGGGTTTAAATCGAGCAGTGGATTGGTTAAGGCAATTATAATCTCCGGCGAAAAGATCTTCACCGGTCACCAGGACGGAAAAATTCGGGTCTGGAAAGTGGCGCCAAAAAACCCAAGCGGCGGTCATCGACGGGCTGGGACGTTACCGGCGCTGAGAGATATTTTAAGAAGCTCCATGAACCCTCAAAACTACGTCGTTGTGGGACGGAACCGGAGCCGGCTTTGGTTTAAACACGCCGATGCGGTTTCGTGCTTGTGCTTGAGCGAAGATAAGACGTTATTGTATTCCTCTTCTTGGGATAAAACTTTGAAAGTCTGGAGAATTTCAGATTCCAAGTGTCTCGAATCACTTACGGTTCATGATGATGCCGTGAATGCCGTTGTCGCAACTTCAGATGGCTTGGTCATTACTGGCTCGGCCGATGGCACCGCTAAGGTATATTATTGAATTACCTTCAAAGCTTTATTAATTCAGTAATTAAAAAATAATATTGATTTTTACGTGAATTAGCGACTTGACATCTAGTACAATAGTTCATAATGTATGAAAAGAGATGATTTAACTAAATCACATGAATTAAATAAAAGCAAGCTTAATCAGAGAATTAACATTAAATAATTTTTTCTTTCTTGTCATAAACTTTTGTTATGAAAAAAGAATTACTATTCAAAGTGATTGCTTTTTAATAATGATGGGATTAGAGATACAAATTTGTGTTATATGATTGATTCAATGTATTATGTATATGCTTTGATCTTTAAGTATCTGTATAGCTTTTTGAGTTAGGTAGTGGTTGTATTCTAATTAGCATTAATAATTATTTGTTAATTTGATTAGTTTCCTATGCTTTCCGTTTTGATTTGTTTCTCAATTATTTATAACTTCACATTTTAACAATAATTTTTAATTTTTTTCTAAAACATTATTTAAAAATGTAAAATAATTACCAAAATAGCTCATATATGTTTAATATTTAATGTTTGACAGGTATGGCGTAGACAGCATGAAGAAGAGAACGACGCAACAAAACACATACTGGACCAAACGCTGTTGAAGCAAGACAGTGCAATCACGGCGGTGGCCGTCAACGCCGCCGGCACAGTGGTTTACTGTGGATCCTCCGACGGGCTGGTCAACTTCTGGGAGCGAGAAAAGCGCTTGACTTACGGTGGAGCCCTCAAGGGCCACAACCTAGCAGTTCTCTGCCTAGCGGCCGCCGGAAACTGCATGGTACTAAGCGGCGGCGCCGATAAAACCATATTCGTGTGGCGGAGGGATGGGCCTTTCCACACGTGCGTATCGGTGCTGACGGGTCACACCGGACCGGTTAAATGCTTGGCCGTCAAGGAAGAGCGCTGCCGCTCGGATAAACAGGGCGGTCGGCGGTGGATAGCGTACAGTGGTAGCCTGGACAGATCGGTGAAGGTGTGGGGAGTTTCCGACGGGATCGGTGGCTGACTTTGGATAATAGAGAGCAAATGAGAAGGTGGCACGTGGATGAAACCGTATCATGAATTGTATAGTTTGCATGTAGGTGATGTTTGTGACTTGTGGAGAAGTAATAATTTTGGAATGAAGATTAGTGAGAATATAATCTTGTTATACAAATAGTTGTAATGCATTATATCTACTCTCTCTATCACTTAATTGAGTTTATACCACGTTTGAGAAGAAAAAAAAAAAAACGAGACTTTCCACCACCGATTGCGGATTCAGAAATTTAGGTAACGAAGGTTTTATAGTTTAATAAAAATAATCTGACAAAAAAAATGTAAACAATCAACTTGAATTTGGGTCTAAAAGGGATTGAGAGACAGTTTTACTGTAAGATTATCTTCAATTATATATATATATATATATATATAAAGAGCATAAAGTTGAGGAGGGCTCGAGTCCCCTAGGTCTATACTAAATCTATCGATGCTTCTCACTATAATAAACATAAAATTAGTTGGACATGTGATCATTCTTATTTACTTATTTGAGGTTTATGGATGGTTAATTTTTTAAGTGATTGGACACCTGTATGTACTTTAAATTAATATTAAACTATAATTAACTTCATTGTCTAACTTTTAATCTCGTGGCTATTCTATAATTTTGTGAATTTGATACTTATTCTTTTGATGGTTAAATAGTTAACAATGGCATTAATAATGTATCAAGTATGCATTAAACTATAAAAATTTAATCAACAAAAAAGGATGATTGATTGGAGAGTTTAGAGATTTACGAGAATCTTCTTATATAGTAATAGATTAAATGAAGTAGATGACACAAACTTTGAAAGTCCATAAAGGAAATGATATTACTTGAAATTATTTTATAAAGATATTCTTATCGACACCGGACCTAAAATTTAATATAAAAAAATTGTTGCCAGCATGACTAGCTGGGTCTAAGATTACAATTAGCTTTGGTAACACACCCTAAAGAAGTTCATAAACTGAATTTGTTATTTAATTAAGAATTTTTAATGTGATTGAGCTATGATAAGGGGTATGGTGAGAGTCTTAAGGATGTGTCAACGTAATTGAGATATCTCGATGCACACTTGAACTCTCATCCTTCTCTTAACTTATTTTTTTTATATTAAAAAAAAACGTTCTCACCACACTTCTTTCTTAGGTAAGTTAACATCGACTTAAGTAGAAATATAATTTGAAATTAACATTTTAAAAGCACGTAGAAATTCGAGGATGAAGTATAGATGATATAGTTTGGTAGGTAGATAAATATGGTACGTACCCCACGTATTTATTGAATATCTCCAATCACAATCAACAACATATTATCATCAAAGATGTTAGTGATCATATTAGATAGATTAGAAGGGCAAATTATTGTATACTTGATATGATTTTTTTGTGTAACATTGCTTCTGCTTCTGCTTCTTTGTGCCAACAATATATCTTTGAAGGAAGAATAAGGTACTCAATTATTTGTCTTCATTTGTGAAAGCATGGGCCTTTCTCTTCATATAGTTGTGGGCCTTTGTGAGATAACAGGTGGTCAATCACTAACTTCTACCCTACCAAATGCACAAAAACCTTGTAATTTTCAAAAATCCATCATTCAATTTTGTAAGTTAGTAATTAGTAATTACTGTTCTTTTATTTTTGTTAGTCATATACACTTTGAATTTTAATGAGGGATTAAATTTTAATCTTAAATCCCCACCAGATCTAAATGATTTAAAATGCTTTTCCCCGACCTCTTATATTAGAAACAAAAACAAAAATTAATCGAAACCCAACATCTCTATTACATTTATATAACATATGGAATTGAAGATGATTGGGAAATGAGAATATTACACAAAGGCTACATTAATTAACAAACATGCGAAGCAGCAATTAATGACAAAACCCACATTAATAATTAATTAGGTTAATAATTAACTAAAATCATCAAAACCCCCCATTAGCATTTGAGAAGAGGAAGTTCAGTAGATGAAGAGTGAGGATTAGAATGGATTGTTACAGAATTAGGGCATCCCAAAGTGAAATCTAAATTAAGATTATTATTATTATTATTGTTGTTGTGATTCTTCACACCACTCGAGATTTTCAAATTTGAATTTCCATTGTGTCGGTCCTTCTCCAGCTGCTGTTTCAAAAAAAAAAAAAAAAAAGAAGAAGAATAATTAGATTATAAATTATTGTGTATTTTTTAAAAGAAATAATTATTTGTTTTTTTTTAAAAAAAAAGGAAAAATTTAAAGCATTTGAGTTGTTGTTTAAGGTTGTTGTTGTATTGTGTTTTGTACATATACGAACCTGGTTGTTTCCAATAGTGTTGTTGCAAAATTGATTCCATCTGCTCGTCATCTCTTGATTTGTCTCCATTGATGAACAGAACAACTTCCTGCTCATCCATATATTCATTAATTTATTCATCAATTTACTTTACTTAAACTATTTCTACTGAGTTTTCGAATGTTTCATTTTTTGTTTTTTTTTTCTTCACCTTCCAACTATTCCAGTTCTCAGATATCAAACTATCAATTTTTTAAAATGTATTTTTCAACATCACTGACAATTTGTTGTGTAGGTTAAGGATTTCAATCAAGGTTTTAAAAAGAAAATAAATGGGACTTTCCCAAATTATCTAGGGTTGTAAATAATATTAATTTTCAGGTGCACCCTCAACTAGATTGACATATTCTTAACACCATGATTATTCTCGATCGAATGAATCTTTAAGTTTACAAAAATAGTAATCTATAAAAAGTAACTGCAAGTGTGAGAAGGGCGGGATATGTATCCAATTTGCTTAATATGGTAATTATTAAATTATTACCACTAATCAATCATTCAAAGTGAGGTTAACTAATATGGTAAAGTCAAGGGATCATAAATGAGGAGTTTGAGTATGGTCAAAGAAGCTAATATATTGCATATGCAAAACGTTTAAGTAACTAATTATTGATTACACATGTGAAATTACTTAAATCTATGTTTCTTGCAAATGAAAACAATATAATATATATATATATATATATATATATTAAAAAAAAGTGTCATTGATTAATTATTAAATGCAGAAATGGAAATTAAAAAGGAAAAAAATGGACTCACAGTTTTTTATTAGGGCTTCTCCACATTGTAAGTGATGGGTTATTAGAAATCTCACAATTTGAAACACCACTTCCATCAATTTCTTGCCTTTGGTTCTTCATGGCTGAGTCTGCAAATTTAAATTTTCATTAAAAAACGGTTCAAAACCCTAAAATAAATCATTTTGAAAATTGTGATTTTTAATTTTATAAAATCAATCTATTTTTTTCCGAACCTTCGTGAATATTGAAAACATTGTTAACTCAGAGGTAAAATTAGTATATATAAATACACACACACAGTAACTCTTTTTAGGGAACAAAAAACCCGTAAATTTATGAAGTAAATTTTATAAATTAAAACTCCGGAAATTAGAGTGTAAAAAAGAGGAGAAGAAAGATTATATTACAAAAAAAAAAAAAAACATTTTCATTTTTACTCGAACTCTAAAAACAATTTTCACTGTTCTTGTAATTTTTCAATATTGAAAATATTGTTTCAAATTAATTCAAGAAAACTCCCAAAATGAGAGTGTAGAAAATAATTGTAATAATAAAAAAAGGATAGTAATTTACCAGTGGCTTTGTCAGTGCTTTTCACTGTTCTATACATCTGCATGAGGCAAAAAAAAAAAAAAAAAAAAAAAAGGCAAAGAAAATGAAAATTAAAAGAAAAAAGAGTCAACAATATAAAGATTACAACTCTTGATGCTCTTTTGTCCTAACTTTCTTTGTTCTCAAAATACTATTACACAATTCAATTTTTTTAAAAAATGACAACTTCGCTTTCATTATGTCTAATAATAGAAAAGCCCACCTGTAAATGGCTCTTTACATGAGCTAGGGTTAGATCCTTCACATTCATCAGCTCCAATACTGATTTTGGTGTTGCTCCTATTCAAACAAAGAAAATTAAAAGATATTGATTTTGATTAATTTTGTTAAATAATAATAGTGGTAAATAAATAAGAATGGAAAAGGGGTGAAGATGTACTTTCATGGCCACCGAGGAGCTGAACGGCGTGGACAAAATGGGCATGGAGAGTAGTAGTCCATCTCATTCTTGGAGCTCTAATGCTTCTTTTGATTGATCCAAATCCCATTTTTGGGCCTCGTTTGAAATGGTTGCCATAGATTTGATGTTGGTGGTGGTGGTGGTGGTTGAAATAATGATTGCCGGAATCCGAGGGTGGACTTATGTGCAAGGAAAGATCAGGCAATGGCGGTGGTGGTGGGGTGGTGGTGCTGGAGTAGTCCATATTATTGATAAACATTATAATGAAAAGACGAATATATTTGAAGAGAAAAAGGTGAGGTGAGGGATTTTGAAGTAGTTATGAGTGGTTTATGATTTGGGAGAAAGGGTTTGAGAAAAAAGGGGTTTTCAAAAATGGGATCTTTGGAAAACCAGACCATTAATAAAGTTCTTTTTTATTATTATTATTATTATTTAAAAAAAGGGTTTTGGTTATTATTATTTTTTTTGGAGTAAAATGGAAAGGGAAATATAGGAGTGAAAAGTTGAAAGTTGTGTGTGCATTTAATACTCACAGATGGATCCACACAGCTTTTCCAACACAGACACACTACACAAGAGAGAGAAACTTTGTTATCTAAATAATGGGGGAATCAAAATTAGCTCCTCCCTTTCTAAAATCATAATAAATAGATAAATAAATAAATAAATAAATAAAGTATTATTACTTGTGATTGTGATCTATTAATTAATTTCAGAGGTTTTTTTTTTTGTTTTTGTTTTTGTGGTTTATGAGAATGAGAATGACTGAATGAGGGAAGAGGTATGATTATTAATTATGATATTAAAATAAAAATTGAATAAGGGGTGGGGGGTTAGATGAATTTAAAGAAAGATTCCCCATTTTGTGTATGTTACTAGGTATATTTCAGATTGGGTTTCCAAATTATCCCCTCTGTTCAAACCCCTCTCTCCACTGCTCCTCTCCCTCTCTTTTCCTCTTTTTGGTTTTCACATTTGTTTACTCCAACAATTACCCTTTCTTCAACTTCCCAACTTACTTACTATCAATCACTTCCTCTTTTTGCTATTCAAACTTATATCAACTTCATCACTCCATAACCAATTCACATTTCATAACCTTAACTTTCAACTTAACCTTATCTCTTCTATCCAACTAATTATCATACTTTGTAAAACCTCTTAGAATCGCTGTAAAAACATTCTATATTCATGTATTTCTTTTCTAACTAAACCCTAAGTTTATATACCTCATTTCTAATTTTTATTTTTCTTTATTATTTAAAAAAAAAAAAAAAAAAAAAAAAAAAACTAAACCAAAAAACAAAATGTCTATTAGAACGGGAAACTAGATTTTTGGTGAGAGTATGGAACTTTTAAATTGATAAGATCGATAAAATGTAGATAGGAGTAATTAAATAATTAAAATAAATAAATAAGAAAAAAGGGTGGAAGTCCAACATAAACGTTGAAAGAAACAGGTAGTAATTGTCTGCCTTAACTTAAGATGTATCCTTAAGTTCCCCAATATTCCCTCTCCGTGTCCAATTATTCTTTGTCCAATCTTCCGCTCGTGCCTCACGTGACCCCCCCCCCTCCCTCCTAATTCTAATTCTAATTCCTATTATTATTAATTTAATTAAACTATTCTTCTTTGGTCAGCGCCTGATGCGCTCTAGATTCTCCGGGAAATACAAAACCCCTCTTTTTAAAATAATAATAATAATAATAATAATCAAATTCATTAAATAACTTTGTTGTTATTAATGTAGTTTTGTAATTATTTATTCATCATTCTCTCTCTCTGTGCATTTCTCTCTCTAGAATATACAAAATTTCTGGGAAACATGCGTTTTTAATTTATCCCAAAATTATTATTATTATTATTATTATTTAATATTTTTGGATCATATTCTATATTCTATGTCTTTGTCTTATCACAAATTTCTTCTCTCTATGTCTCCTTTTCTTTTAACTTTTTGGTTCCTCTCACTTTAATTCACAATATTTAGTTTCTTTTATTTTATTTTTCATAATAATATGATTATACATTTTGATTCTAAATCTTGTCTTTATTTAAATACCCAAGAATATCATATATACATGAGGTTAATTATATTATTTCCTTATCATATCATACTATTAAAATTTTGCTAACCCAACCATTTAATTTGTTAATTAAAATAATATTGCATTGCATTACATTACATTAATTGTATAACAACCCACATGTATAATTTTAAATAGGCTCGGCTTTTATGTAACTCATTAGACTTGTAATTAATCCACCTATTGAAACTTCGTAAGTTGTGCTTAATTAGGGTCAAATATCCTCTATAAGAACCCATCTATATTCTAATTTGACTTTGAAGACCTATATTTCTTAACCTTTAGCTTCTTTTTTATTATTATTATTATTAATATTTCTGTGTTTAGTCTACAAACTTTAAAGTTAATAAACTTATTATATAAACAAAGAATATTATAAATTATGTGACAAAACGAATTCAATTTTAATTAATGAGATGTTTCTTACACCAACAAAATATTCCAAAATGTTGTTTTAACAAATCAAAAATAAAATTAAAAAAAATGATTTTAAAAAACGCTTGAAGATTAAGGAAAATGTTTTTAATTAGTTTATTCATGCACATATCGACATGCATGTGTTGCTTCGAGATTGGAGCCCTAATTTAAACCCCCATCTTCTTTCCTTCTCTGTCTAAGTTGGAGCAAATTTATTTAATTTATTTCATATTATGAGATTACCAAAACGACAAAAAATAAAAGGAAAGAAGGAATCAGCGACATCAACGGCGTTTAATAATGAAACATTACAATTTTGTATTTGAAATAAATTTAATTAACTTTTAATGACACAACTCATTTTAGGGTGTTTTTTTCTGTTTTTTTTTTTTTAAAAATTAATCAACCCTTAAATACACACAGAAATTAAGAAAGAAAGAAAGATGCCATTGGAATAACCGAAGCTGACGATTGGCCATTCTCATTTTATTTAATCATAACTACATGATTATTACATCATTCATTGTACCTATTTTTTTCCTTTAATTATACCGTGTCACGTGATAAACTCTTCTTTTATTTCTACGAAAATTATCTTTAAAAAGAAAATTAGTTTAGCTCGAGGTTCAAAATGTTACGTATTTAGTCTTTTAAGTTTTTAGTTTGATTTCAATTTAGTTTATATATTTTAAAATATTACAATCTTACGTTTCAAAATTCACTTTAGATTCTTATGGTTGGAAAATACACATTTAACCTAATTTTCAATTAAATACTTATTTTTCAGTTATTAACATTAATGCTATTAATTAGTTTAAATAAACATGAAACAAAAATTTAAATTCAAATAATTATAGTTTTTTTTAATTAATTAATAGACATTAACATTAAAGATGAAAAACATTTTGAAACTCAAAGTATTACATTTTAAAACTTATCAACCAAATTAAATTCAAAATTAATGAAAAATAAGAAAAAATATTTTTCTCTCGTTTTTTAAAAGGTTGTCTTGGCTTAGAGAACCAAAGTTGGATACCTCAACTCTTTGTTTGTCCTAAAAATTTGAGGTCTTGGTGACAAAACAAAAGTATATTAATATCACGTCTTATATATTAAACCTGTACAAAAATAAGAACATAGTTTAATTGACACATGTATATACTTGAGAACTAAGAGATGTTCCGTTCAAATTCTAAAAAAAAAAAAAAAATCACAAACACACTATACTTAACAACTCCACTTGTTGTGTAAATAATATTTAAAAAATCTTCTCTACTATATGATTGATAGTCTAAAATACATGAGTAATGTTGGTCTAGAAATTAGAAACCCCCCAACAACCCTAAACCCTAACAAGTTATAGGCTTCCAATTCCAAACTTCCATAATTTTATGGAGAAACTTGATGTGGGGATGTCACATGTCAGGAGGGCTCATGACACAAATAATATTTTAAATTTTTTTAATAATTCAATCATACCCTTTGACCAAAGATGGTAGCTGTACCCCAATTTTTTCTCTCTAACATAACAACACAAACACAAACACAAACACAATGACAATGGAAGATTTATTATTGCGAAGAAATTGAGTCTGTTTTTCTTTATTTTTATGAGAGACATTCATCTGCATGCCGTACTTTGTAATTCAAATTGAACCACAATCAAAGGGTAAAAGCATATATATATATATATATATATAAGAAGAAGAAGAAAGAGTACATTTTTGTTGTGTGTTAAGTTAAAGGGACCCTTTGAAATTAATAGGGAAAACCAGAGAAA
This sequence comes from Cucumis cinereus, assembly GCA_037974625.1. Classification (NCBI taxonomy): domain Eukaryota; kingdom Viridiplantae; phylum Streptophyta; class Magnoliopsida; order Cucurbitales; family Cucurbitaceae; genus Cucumis; species Cucumis cinereus. The sequence goes on from JBBPDJ010000014.1 coordinate 11,360,693, forward strand.
GAGCAATGCATTTGGATGGGGATGGGTCCCTCTTTTTTGGCTGTTCAACTTCAACACCATCTTCTTTCTTTCATTCTTTCTGTTTTCTGCTCTCTTTACTCTAAACTTGTTGCTTCTCTTTCATTATGTTTTGGTTTCAAGAGCTCATCTTCAACAGATCTCTTCTCAGCTCATCTTCATTTCTCTGCTATCATGATTCCAAATACCTAATGAAATGCTACATACATATCCACAACTTGGGAATGAGAGTCCATAGTATCTCATAGGAGTTTGATATATTAGTTAGAAAAGTAATAATGTAGGTAAGGGGTAATAGTGAAAAATTGACAAACAAACATTGGTCATAAGTTGAATGATTATGGTACCTACAGCCCACATGTGCCCATCGTACGATGTAAAGATATCTATTTGCTTTTTCCATTTGCCGTTTAATAATGAGAACAAGGCCACTCTCCAATATTGAATTTTATAAAGAGAGTGATCTAAGGATCAAATAATTGAAAAATAAAAATTTAATCTTTAGGTAAGTTCTAAAAGGTGAGGCATTGTCCTTTACACATTTATGTTGACTTTTTTTTTTTTTTTAATTATCATAATTTAATTTATTTATTTGGACAATTTCATTTTTTATCCCTTGGGTTTGTGAGTCAAAAGAGTCTATACTTTATGGATAAATAATGAAATTAACACTCTTGTGGCTGATAGTCTCTTTTGAATGTTTGATTTCATTGTTGGGTTTTTATACCAATTTCATACCAACTCGACGAATCATTAGAATGGTAGAAATAGTAATAATAAATTGGCACCATTTATTATCATGCTTTGTAAAGTGAGTTATGGGATTCGAACACTTCCAATATAACCCAAAATGAGAAATTTCATTCATATCTGTTGTTAATAATCTGTGCTTATTTTTTCTTAATTACTTTATAATCGTTTTCACCTTTCTTACTACACCATTTATATTCTAAGTCTCGTTCTAAAAACTACACCAAGTTTTTAAAAGTTGAATTTTATTTTTGAAATGACGTTAAAAAGTAGTATCAAGACAAAGAAACTCATATTAAAACTAAATGGTTATCAAACGAAAATTTAAGTCTCAAAAGGTTCACAAGGAGGGAGATGGATTCTGTGTCGAAGGCTCCATATGTCACTTGGGCAGTAGTGGGATGGACCACAGAAGAACAAAACCATGTTTAGTGAAAAAATGTAAGAAGTTGGAAAGGTACCTTCCCCTTCCTCTCATTAGCCCTCAAGAATTTTCAAACAAATGCTACAAAATTACACCTGAAAATTTCAAGTTCCCCATCAATTGTCCAGAAGAAAAAGAAAAGTTGAGAACTTGAAAACGTCAAACAGCACAAAAAGAAACAAATTCCCATTTCCCTTTCAATTCCCACCTGCGATTTGCTAAAAAGCATATAATATAATATGATATAATGGGTGTCTGTGTCTATGTGTGTGTTGTTTGTGGCAGTTCCCATCAAAACCAACCAAGACTCCTTTGCTTACACAGTACCACAGAGAATATGTACAAAAAAAAAAAAAACTTACTCATAATTTACCATTGGCGCTTTCTGAGCAAAGAAAACCCTCCAAGATGGGGAAGAATTTGCTGGCACATGACCGATTCTGAGTCCACTGCATCATATCATCCCTTCCCTCTCCCAGCCATAGCCTGCAAGATTTACATTTTGTCCTCTCTGTGTAAGTGATATTGAATAATGGCAAACCCACGTGAACCCCAAACTCTGCTTCTTCAAACTTCAAATATACACTCATAACAACGCTGGGATTCAAAGGGATATCTATCTTCCATCCCTTACTCTGTTTTTAAAAATGACACCTAAAACTTTTTTTTATTTGGGGTCAAATTATATATCAAGTAACAGATATCGAATATGATTCTGATTATCATCCACTCTAATAGATAGTTGCATATATGTCTAGTTCAGAGATGAGAAATTTCTCAATTCTTCTCATGTAACTTTTTTTTTTATATCCGTGCGTGTCTGAACCAGTTTACACGCATCTCAACTAATCTCACGAGACAACCCACATGACCCAACAACATTTGAATGTCAGTAGAAAATTAATTCCTAGATAGGTGACCATCGTGGATTAGACACATGAACTCTTAGTTAGTTATTAAATTATGTCTCCCTTTAACTACCTGGTCTTAATCCATGATGGTTAATTTTTCTCATGTAATGCTAGAAACATTGTGAGAGATTGAAATGAGTCTTTACTAAAACTCATTGGTTGTAAGGCTTCACATCGAAAGTGGTAAAACTGAAGCTCATAAACTAGATATGCTGCTTGAGCATATAATAGAAGTCAGGACTAGCATGGCATCGACTAAAAATGTTAGCAAAGGACAGGTCCCAGCCACAAAACACCGCAAGTTAAAGCAGAGTTATTACCTACACAATATTATACAGACAGAATCTTGGGTCTAACATTAGGTACTAAAATATTTTGGGAACTTCCCACAAATTAAGCTTCAGGTGCTTTGATTGGCTTTCGGTTGCTCTTTGATGCTACGCGAGTCAGAGGGATAACATCTTCGACGACACGAAAGATTTTGACCTCCAGGACCACAGGACCACTTGATTTATTGACAGGCTCAAAGACGCAGACGTCAAATTCTTCTAAATTGTTGTCTATTGAAAAATGTTTCCATCCACTTGTAAGGCCACCACATTGACGGCTAGGGGTAAAGTTGAATTTGGTTGGCCATTCGTCACTTCCGACACGCAGTATTATATCTTGGTTACGAAGGGGGAGATTTTTTGTAACCCATTGAGTGGGGATAAACTGCACCATCAACCAACATGCAGAAAATTGTGATGTGCATATGTGAACTAAAACAAATTTTGACAAAATTAAAAGGTTGGAGAGTAGAGTCAACAAAAGGATGGCCAACTTTTCTAATACTAATGAGCTCAAAGATTCAGTAAACAAAGCACACCAAACGTTCCCATGGAAAAGAAATATTGGATGTTGAAATGACGTTTAAGGAGCAACAAAAATAATCAGTAACAGAAGACGAGATTTACCAGAAAGAATCTCCTGTACACATGTGAAGGTCGCATAACAACTTTGAAACCAGTATCACTTGATGCTGCTTCTGCCAACTTCAAGGCATTGTTCTTCTCACCTTCAGTTATAGCCCTCCGATGGGATACGTATTGCTCAACATATGACCCAGTTTTCTTAACGGGAGTAGCTTCCACATCAGAATCTAGCAAAGTCCATGGTTACATACCAGATTGATTACCACAAAAAACCTTATAGACATTTTGATTCACAAATCTAGTTTTCCTTACTAATCCAAAAACGTCAAGTAGATTGGGTCCGACTACAGAAACATTTCAAAAATGCTTTTCCAGTCGAGACCAGAAACACAATAACAGCATCATGTTAAATTCACTATAACATAACAACCAAAGAATCGCCAAGAATTCTAAAGCATAATTATTCATTCTCTAGTTTTGAGGTCAACCGCAGAAAACATGGAACAATATGAATGAAGGATTAAAAACTTAAGAATTTCTTCTCCAACTACCTGATAACTGAACAGGTTCAGGGGTGGAAATAATTGCTGTATTATTTGGAGTTTTTTTCTTTCTTCTAGTCTGCACTGTTCGTATAGGCTCAGCCGAAAAAACCTCTGGTTGACCATTAAAATTTGTAGCTTTGGACACAACGTCCTGTATCATACGTTCCATACTGTCATCATGTATGATATTTTCAGAAGACTCACAGTTAGCACCATTGTTAATATTAGCATCAAAACCATCCAACGAGGGTTCTCTAAACTTCCTCTTAGCCTGGCCGGCGCTATCAATCTTTTTATTCTCACAAATTTTTACAAAATAAGATGCTTCCTTCTCACAAAAGCTCTTCCAATCAAATATCAAAACATCAAACTGTGATGCTCCATTGTACCTAAAAACCAAAAGATCATTCTGCTCCAGAGAATGAGCCTTCACAAACTCTTGCCATCCGTGTTTGAAATACAATTTATCATCACTGGTAGTCAATCCCACATCCCATGTAGCACCACTAGGACCTTTAAGAGTCACAGTGCCCGGAAGTTTCTTTTTCAAATTATTTGAAAATTTGTTTGGAATTACCTGCAGCTCAGAGTATATATATGAGTCGGCAATTTTCTAGAGGAGCTTGCAAGAGAAACTTTTCTGCAATTCTCAGGTCAAAGACATCGATGATCATAGCAAGAACAATGTTCAATTGAAGTAAGTGGTTGTATCCAAATAGTAAAATCATCATTCATCTAAAACCTCATAAACTTAAAACACCCTGGAAAGACGATGAGTGCTTCTAACATTAGCTGTATCTGTATGGGAAGGGGCAACTATAGGCTGTATTCCAAATCTCCAACAATGGTACAAAAAACAAAAATTAGCAGAGATCATTAAAACCAAAATTTAATTTGAACCTGGTTCTCGGAAAGCGGTTTCCGACTTTTTTTTTAAAAGAAACATAGCTTTCATTATCACAAAGAATGATACAAAAGGAGGGGGAGATGAGGTATCCCCACACAATAGATTACAAAAAAGGAATCAACTAGTATAAATTTGGGTTAGGTTATAATTACAAAAGAGTTTAGAAGTGGACAACCCCGTCGAAGCAAAAAGAGTAATCAAACTCCAAACAAAGCCACTATTAGTTTCATGGTCGCGAAAGATGCTTTCTTTCAATTCGATTGACGTTCCCATTGGATCAAAAGATTTTTGCCTGAGCATTTTGAACAAGCTAAACAATCCCCCCCCCCCCCCCCACCCACCCACACACACACACACACACACACCAAAAGAAAAAAAAAGGAAGAAATTCTTTTGTGGTTGGTTTTCTGGTCTCTTGAAGCTGTACAGTTTACACCATCTTTGGTTTATTACTGACTGAACAATCACTGCAGGTTTTGAGTCTGCAATTCTACCTTCATGGTTTCACTTGTTTAACAAAGAGCTTATACGCAATGTATCCTTTTCAGAACACGAAGCTTTTGATCATCCTGTGGCATGTAAGATTATAGAAGATATGAAGTATTCTGTATGCCTACTTATATTCGTATATTTATTGTTGTAAAGTATCTTAGACGTAGACTCTTGTATCATCTTTTTTACATTCTTTTATTTAGTTTAATCTCGTTTTTTTTCCCTCCTAGAAAAGGATACACAAAGGGAATGAAAAAAGATCAATGCTATGAGATATAAGAAATAAAAAAAATTAGAAACCTTGTCGCTTTTCTTTATATATCTTTTTGTGTGAATAGAATATAATACCATCATGAACTGATCACTGTAGTGATAGTTGGAGTTGGTTGCATAGGTGGGTCGCTGGAGGTGGTTGTTAGATCTAGTCGTGGTTGTTGCCGAAATTGGGCATCAAAGGTAGGTTTTGTCTTTGCTGGAGTTGGCCTCCAGAGGTAGTTGTTGGCAAGTGTGGGAAGGAGAGACGGTTGGTTATTTTAACCATTGAGTTGCAAAAAGTGCTACTATAGTAAAACAAGGGTTAAAATTACTCTTACCTCCATTTTCTTAACACACTTTCCGAACGCTGAGTGGGCTAGTATAGTCAGCTCAACCCATTTCAAGTTGGAAACTCAGACAAGCCCCAAAGAATGAGATTGTATCCTCTCTCATATTAGGTTAGGTGAAAACAGCATTAGACAAGCTAACGACAGAGCGTACAGTTCTAAATCACTCTATTGAGTCTTCTCATGAACTTAACTATTTTACTACGCATCAAGTCTTATGACATTCTCCTCCCACACATTGATACCTCCAATACAGCCGTACTAAACGAAGTTGTTCCTTGGACCAAACTTAGATCTATTAACCAACTTAAAGTTTATACACATTGCAATCACCACTAGCCACTAGGAAAGCAAACATCGCATCCGGTATCCCATTGCTTGAGGTTACTGTTTTGTCAGCCAACTTAAAGTTCTGATAATTTTCATAATTTCATATTATCCAAGGGTCTTATTAATAATTTTGCTCAAACTTCGGTATAGATTGAGATTTGAAAAGAAAGCAAAAACTTTATAGTGGTCAACTTAACGTTGTAGAAAGCTTAGTCTAAGAAGCACCACTGACACGCAACATGAATACAACACAACACCAGCACGACGACAAATCAATTTCCACAAAAGTAGGACAAGCCATCTTGGGGAAAAAAGAAAAGAAAATGGCAAGAAAAAGAATTGCCAACAGTTGTGGGTCTTGAAATTGCTACCGTTGATGAGGTGTGTGTGTGTCTATTTTTTTTTTAAATATATAATTTTTACGGGTAGATCATGGGCTAAGTCTTGAGGTTGAAGTGTGTTATTGCGGAGAAATTTTGTCAAAAGTCAAAACCTTAGAATTTTTATGGACTGCGATAGTGGGTGTTGTTTCACACACACACATATATGATATATATAATTTACACATAGGGTGTCCTTAGCAAGTCGGAAAGTGAAAAAATAATAGACAGGCCAGTTGGCCTTGTCGAACCATGTCAATATCAGACACGTATCTAACATCAACACTTCGCCATTTTAGGTGTATTGGTTCTTTATTGGAGGTTAGTCGTAGAGGAACATGAGAGAGCTTTTTTTTTTTTTCTTTGAGTGTGCAAGATAAGAGAAGGTACTTAGGAGGTTGCTAATTTGTGTTTTCTCTAAGATCCTTATGTAACTTGGTCAGATGTTCGATTCACGTTCACTTCTACATATTTTTTTTGTGGGTAAGAAACTAAACTTTCATTGATAAAGAATGAAAGGAAATGTGAATCAAACTTTGTTGATATGAATTTCTTTGGTCAAGGTTTGTTCTTTTCATATTCTTATTCAGAAGTTTGTGTTTGTGTACTATTTATATCTTTATATATTTATTTTAATTTTTACCAAAAACATTTATTCCTTTTATCCTCGTTGTTCATACCTGCATGCAGGCCTTTTGGTTGTCTCTTCACGCGATGATCATCCTATCAACAAATTTGCTGACCTATTTAACACAAGCAAATTGCCTTCTCTTCTAAATGACGGTGCCATGGACCCGAAGATTATGAAACACTATTTGTTGTTGCACGATAATCAAGATGGCTCTTCAGAGAAGTACTTTTGTTCTTTTCCTTATTCTAAGGAGGATCTTTTCCACTACATACCTACAATATTATTTGGCAGTCAATCATTTTGAATATCTCAGCATGCTATATACCTACAATCGTGACTTTGATTTGTTATGTAGGCCAATAAATCTAGTGAAAATTGAGCTATTCAATTCTTTACCTTTGTTTGTGTTAGAACCAAGATAGTATGGGCTACCTTTGTCCTACATTGGTTAGAATGGGATGACCAATATGGTACTTAAGTAGCTTGGCTCTTCCATCACAATAGCTGACTTTTGGGGTGGCTCTCCCAGGTGTTTAAGTACCTAACAATGGTGTCAGAGTTGGTTGTTGACGTTTTGGAGTGGAACAGGTGGAGGGTTCTGACCAAGTGAGGTCGAGTGAAGTACCACTAGAGTAGTCATTGGGATGTCGGCTTTATGGGGACGGGGTATTGTTAGGAACCAAGGTAGTATGAGCTACCTTTGTCCCACATTGGTTAGAATGAGATTACCAATGTGATACTTAAGTGACTTGGCTCTCCCACCCCAATAGCTGGCTTTTGAGGTGTCCCCTCCTAGGTTTTTTTTCTTTTTTGAGAATTGGTTTTTCAAGGTGCTTAAGTACCTAACAGTTTGCTGGTAGTTTGAGTAGTTAATTGTACGAGACTTTTTTAATGTTCTTTTCAGTAGTTTGCTGTAATATTTATCAACAGCCTTACTGATTGGTTTGCTAAGATGGTTGCCTCTTTGTTAATCAGATGGGATATTTTTAGTTATTTTTTTTTCTTTGAGTACAATAACTGTGAGGATGGGAGATTGAACTTTCAACCTCTAAGGTGGAAGGTCATGCCAATTACTGTTGAGCTAAGTTTACTTCGACTGTAGTTAATTAGTTTCTTGGTTGATTAATTTGTAGGTCATAAATAAATAGGATGCTTTGTCTTATGTAAATGCCAAATCTTTAATATATAATTGGATCTAAGTATTATTTGAGAGATAGATTCAACATTTTGAACTCTTTATTTTTTAATTATTATTAATTTTATCTTTGCAATTTTTCCCCAGAGATCAATGAATTTGAATGTAATTTTGTCTCTTCTTTAGGGCAAGTAAAATGCTAACTGAAATGAGGAGTACGTTTGGTTCAAATGACTGCCAATTACTTTGCATCAATTCTTCTCATGATGGACACATTGAACGGCAAGATGATCCTTGGAGTTTGTTTGTAAGTCACTCAATGCATTCTTATTTAACTTAGTGAATCTTTTTGACATAACATAGTTAATACTGTTCTTCACAATGTCTTTGATGAAGAATTGGTAAAATCTGGCCTGTAACTTCACATTCTTGACATTCTTGTGTTACAGAAGCCTGATGCTTCGATTGGTAAGCAACTTGGCTGCTTTCTTAGCAACGAGGATCTAATTGAGGTAAATTGCTGTTATCAGTAGAAGTATTTGCTATGTTTTTTCATGGCACTGTGTATATGCTTTTGTTGGGGGGTCACTTTCTCTGTTGCTTGTGGAACAGATAAGAGAGTTAATGCAAGAATTGTCTTCAAAACATATCATTCCCTATATGGAGCAAAAGATACGAGAATTAAACCAGCAGGTATTGTATTTGGCTTTCTAATTTCGAGAAGTTCTGTGCAAGATTGCAGTTTCAGATTTACCTTTTACTTTTCCATGATTAGGTGTCTGCTACAAGGAAAGGTTTCAGAAATCAGATTAAAAACTTATGGTGGAGAAAGGGGAAAGATGACGCAGTAGATTCTCCAAATGGCCCAACGTAGATGTCTCATTTGTTTCTTTTTTCTTGGCCTTCCTTTTCTCCTTGGTATTCATAAATTTTTATTTTTGCATTGAAGGTATACCTATAACTCCATTGAGTCTCAGATTAGAGTATTGGGTGATTATGCCTTCATGTTGCGGGATTATGAACTTGCATTGTCCAATTATCGCTTGATTTCAACTGATTACAAACTCGATAAAGCTTGGAAACGCTATGCTGGTGTCCAGGTAGCTCCAAGTCTTTGATGTTACACTTTTTTTTATACCTTATACTTTTAAAGCCACTTTCTCCTGTACATTACTGACTTGAGTATTTTGTTCTGGTGAGCAACCTCGTTTTGATATACATATATAAATATTTTAAACGAAAATTCTTTTCTATTCAAAAAAGATATACATATATACTTTCCGGATTATTAGGTATACAACATCTCAACATTAAAGTTAAGGAAGGATTTGTTGTGTAGTACAATTTGCATATTTGATCATTATGTTTTGAGAATGTTTTGAGTTTTGTGAGCATCTTTGTGCCCACTTTTTGCTTCATTAAATTGTTAAATTTTGTTGTTAGTGGCACATATAACATGAGCCATATGTGCCAACTGCCAATTATGTCCATGAGCAAAAGAAAGAGGTTGGCTACAAGGGTGTGGCTTTTGGTTCCACTTTTAATTAGCAACAAAGAAGTTTCCTGCTAGCGTGATTTGATACTTCTTTGTGGACATCAACCATTTGGCCTTTTTGTAATTATAACCTTAGTTTGATTTTGTTGAATTGAAGTCCCTTTTTTTTTGGTTCTTGGGCTCCCTTTTTGATGAGCTTTTTTAATGCTAAGACTGAAGGTCAACCATATAAAAAAAGCCATTACAAGGGTTGGGATTCATTTTTCTTTTCTAAACAAAAAATAAAAACTTTGTTCATAAATCATAGGAATATAAAAGTTGAAGGACACAGACTTCCACTGTGAGCCAAAGTTCCATTCCTTTTCCTCGCTCTATAATTTTTCTTTCAAAACCCTAACTTTTTCTTTGGAAGCAATGGCCGCTGTCTCTAAGGTTTCTTTCATGGCTCTTGTTGCCGTCTTGTTTGCCATCTTCTCCATTGCCGTCGCACAATCTGCAGAGTCTCCTGCTCCTGCTCCTGCTTCTGCTCCGGCTTCTCCGGCTAACTCTGTCGTTCCGCCCTTGAGCGTTGCTTGTGTTGGTGCTTTTGTTGCTCTCCTCTTTGGATCTGCACTCAAGGCTTGAATCTCACATTGATGATATTTTGTACACGTTTTGTGATTTTAGGCATGGATTCGGTTACTGATGCTCGATTATTGAGGGTTTTATTGACTATTATATTGAGTGTATAGGACATGGTTCTCGATGTCGAGAATTAGGTTTTATTAGATATCAGTGGTTTGTATTCAAAAACTTTCACTGTGAGTGAAAAAGGAAAAAAGAAAAGGAAAAAAGAAGATAACAATGCAACCAACCAAAGAGAGCAAAACAAGCTCTCCAAACCTAAAGAAAAGCGTGTTCCTCCCATACGTTTGCTCAGCTGGTCCACTATCACCAAGATGGTGTCAAATTTTCTCATAAAAAAACTGAAGTCGTGTTATAATTTGCTACTGTTTGTTCCAGAGTTATTCTGCGCTTTTCCCTGTACCATGTTCTGTATGGTTCCTCTGTTTTAATTTTTCTGTAGTCATTTATTTTCTACTCATATTGTGTTCACGATCATAACTTATATTTATTTATTTGTTTGTTTCTTCTTTTGCAGGAGATGATGGGGCTTGCGTACTTTTTACTGGACCAATCAAGAAAGGAAGCTGAGTATTGCATGGAAAATGCCTTCAATACTTATTTGGTATGGGTATTCCTTCTGATATTTCCTTCCTTGATGTTTTCTTGAATACGAAAGCTTTTTTGCTGTTTATTTCTGCGAGAAAGTTTTAAGTTACCCATATAATCTCCTGTTTGAGATGAAGTGTAAGTTCATTGCAAATATATGCACTTTTATCTCTCTATGAATTAGATCCATCGTCCTTTTACATTTAAAAACTATTAGCAGACCTAGGTGAAAATTGAAACTGGAAATTCTAAAGAATATTTTGTCCATCAATACAAAAGAAGAAGCATCCAAGGATTGTTGTATCCTACCATAAACTATCAACTAATTAGAATTTATATCATTTATTTGTCTCATATATATATATGTATGTGTGTGTGTGTGTGTGTGTGTGTGCGCGTGTGTGTGTGTGTGTATGTATGTATGTATAAAGTGTTTTCTATTAAATTATCATAGCAATGACAACACATAAAAACTATCTTTTGTTGAATTATCATAGAACTAACTTATTTAATTAACCTTCTGCAGCCCGGACATGTGAATTGTCATTAGTATAGATATCTTAGCTTTCCAATGATATCTCTGAGGAAATGGGACTGATAAGTAGGAGGATACTCCATGTGGATACTTGAATAATTATGTTAATGCTATCTGTTTGGTTGATGTTGGTAATAAGCTTTGTATTTATTGTATTTTTTATGTCTATAAAATTTGTACTAGTTAATTGAAGTTATATTCATGCAGAAAATGGGCCAATCTGGTCGCCTAAATGCAACACGCTGTGGTCTATGGTCAGCAGAGATGTTGAAGGCAAGAGAAGAGTACAGGGAGGCTGCTGCTGTCTATTTCCGTATTTGTAATGAGGTAGGTTGTAAGTACCTTGATACGAATGTCAAAGATATGTTGATTATAAGCCTTTTTCTTTCTTTTTCCTTTTAAAATTCTTAGGAACCTTTACATTCAGCTGTCATGCTTGAGCAAGCATCTTATTGTTACCTGTTATCCAAACCTCCTTTGATACGCAAATATGGATTTCATCTTGTTCTCTCTGGTGATCATTACAAAAGAATGGATCAAGTACGTATATTCCATTATCCAAATATTTGACAAGCAACATGGATTAATTAATATTTCGAAGGTTTATTAAGTGAGTGACTAGGATTTGTCTTTTCAGATTAATCATGCAATTCGTACATATAGAAATGCGATTGCCGTTTTCAAAGGAATTGAGTGGAGCCACATCAAAGATCATGTACATTTCCACATTGGACAGTGAGTTTATTTTTTTAAAACTCTAAAATATATTTTAATGTAATTCTAATGAAGCTGTATTTTACTTGGGTGCTTCCACTGATATTATGACATCTATCAAGTATAAGATTTCTTCTGTAATATTATCTCTTATAGGTGGTATGCTTCTCTTGGTCTATATGATGTTGCTGTTACTCAAATGTTGGAAATTCTTGACTGTAATCATCAGTCAAAGGCAACACAGGAATTGTTCTTGAAGGATTTTCTGAAAATTATTCAGGTGCCTCCTTGTGCTAATTATTTTATTTATCTCCTAGCTATTACTGATTTCTCAGTCTTTAGCAGCAGTATTTGCAGTTCTTGGAACTCATTGTGCTATACTACATGTGTTCAAGATGTATTGATCATTGAAGTTGGATCGATGTTATTAAGCTATTAAGCTGTATCAATACTTTGAGTAGCTTCATGATCCATGCTTCCTGAGATGACTGTTTCATAGTTCCGTTCTTAGTTTTATGGGGTACAGGCGTTTAAACAGTTATGGTGGTTACGCAGGCTTCTTGAATGTGGTCATGACTTAGTGCCACTCAGGCGTTTAAACAATTTGAATGTGGTCTTGAATGTGATACAGGCGTTTAAAAAAACAGTTCTCCCTCTTTTCAAAATTTTCAATTTTAAATTTGGTATATTTTGAAAAGGAAACAAGTCTTTTTATTCATATTTATGTAAAATGAAAGAGACTAAGACTCTAAGTACGTGAGGGTTATACAAAGAACATAAAGAGTAAAGTATAACTAAGATCAGCAGGCGTATCCGGACATCTCAACTAGGTTGACACTCCTTTAGCCCCCTCATCATATCCTTCAAAACATAACAACAAAATTCGACCTAGGCTTATAAATACAGCCATTACAAAAAGGACAAAAAGACCACTTCCGGTTTTAAATTTAGTGGAGCAGTGGCTTTACATTTGATAATTTCTAGCTACAATGGCCATTTCGACTCTGTTGCTTCCAGTTATTGAATTAATTTTTAAAAACTGATTTTATCTTGCAGAAAGCAGGAAAGACAGTCAAGGTGTTAAAACTACCATTGCCCAAGATCAACATTTCATCATTAAAGGTTATCTTTGAAGATCATCGAACATATGCATCAACTACGGCTGTAAGTGTAATTTTGCCGTTAGTTTTGGATATGGAAACTGTTGAAAATAATTGTACTAAGGGTATTTGTGTAATTATTATACCCTTATTTATTTCCTTTTTTTGTCAAGGCCCAT